>CAJHQP010003224.1:0-70981 GCA_905132765.1 Moricandia arvensis | reverse complement strand
GGTAATTCTTCTATTGCGGTTAATAAGGATCCAGGGATAAAGTTGTTTGGAATTCGTGTGGTATTGGAGACAGGAAACAAAAAGGGACAACGCATCAGCAAAAGACGTGTTGTTCAGGCATAAACTCAAGCCTGATTGTCAGCCTCTTCTCAAAGAACACTCAGAGAGCCGTCCGCTTAAAATACCATACAACAATACTCCATTTTTCTTCGCGGTGATGTCCATGAGGCTTAATCGCAAGGGTAAAAGAGTCGTGCATAGGAGCTTGCTTGTTTTCATATTTCTGTATTTTATCTCTCTTGTCTTTGTTTCTATTGGCTTATGAAGTGTATTTAAAAGCTTCCAGTTACATGCTCTCGTTATTTTTGCTATTCGTCAAACTTGTTTAAAGCTTATGTATGATCTTTTGATCATACTAGTTACTTAAGTTTGCTTTATCTATAATCAATGAAAACCCTTTTGGAAAAATATTACATGTATTTAAATACCAAAATTGATTTAGGAAAGATTTCAATTCTACCACAAGTTTAATATCACTTTTCAAATTTACTATTAATAAATAATTTATTTTCAAAAATACCTTAAATTATGATGAAAAATAGACTAAACTAATTTTTAAATATTTATAAAATCATTTAGAAACTAAATCTCACTCATTAACACTAAACCCTAAACAATAATTACTAAAGTGTAAACTCCAAATGTAATATATTTTTGATTGAGAGTATTTTTGAAAAATTGATATTTGACTTATGGTATTCTTAGCAATTTTCATTGATTACCCCGCTAATACATACGTGCTTATGATTTCTAGCATATGTATAATATAGTTTGAGGTTGGATTCTAAACCTTTTTACAATAAGTATTATTTGCACGTTTAGAGAAAACAGGAAAAGTTCCTAGGTCAACAAATCTCCATCTTATATGAATATTTATCTCGATCATAAAGGCCCCTTTGTCCTAGTAATAAAATGTACTATGTTTCCTGTTGCATAATCATGCACAAAAGCATCAAAGAACAACAATTTCAAAGTGGGAACTGTTGCATCAGTTTTTCTTAAGTAGTCACATCATTATTGGCTCTGTTTTTTCTCTGAATAAAGTAGCCTACTAATGGGCGAAGGGAAAACACTAATTTCTAAAACAATAGTATCTCTAATACACGAGATCAAATAGTGCTATATTTCCCCTCTCATTTTTCTTTATGATGTCACTCCAACAAAAAAAATCAGAAACGCAAACAAGTATTCTTTGCAAATACTACTTGCGCTAGGCAGATCCTGGGTGTCATAGTTCATACTCACTCTAGGGGAATTTGAGAGTCCATGTCTTGACCGTTACCTTTCATCGAGATTTCAGAAGTAAGACACTCTTTTAGCTCCATAACAACTTGGAACATGTTTGGTCGTTTTTCTGAAGAAGAGTTTGCACAACAACATGGCCAATTCAAGAGCTCTCCATGCAGAATGAGGGTTGTAATCACCATAAAGGTTAGGATCCATGATTCCATTAATATCTCCTCTATTAAGCATAAATTCTGTCCATTCAGCTATGTGTGACTTTTCGCGGATTTGGTCAACCACCTCTTCGGTTTGTGATTATTCCAATAATACAATCCCAAAACTATAAACATCGCTCAGTTCCGCCAATCGCACCGAATCTGAAATATCTAACAAAGCAAAACATAGAGAAGATAGATGTGCATTCATTTAAACGATGAAGAAGAAGGTTGTCACAAATATTTACATTTGGAGTAAAAATACTTACTCGGGATCAAGATATCCAGGAGTACCAGCAACGGCTGTCAAAACATGATGTTCACCTATAAGTGGGAAAGACCTGAAAGTCCAAAGTCCGCAAGTTTGGCGGTGAATCCTTCGTCCAACAATATATTTGTACTTTTGACATCTTCTATGCACCATTGCTGGCCGACATCCAATGTGTAAGTATTCTAGTCCTGTAAACATTGGAACTCTCTCTTTTACTTATTTTTATCTCTAGAAATTGTAATTACAAAACATAAATATAGTTTTTTAGCAAATGTATTCAATATTCTATATTTTTAAAGCTGTTACCTCATCATTATATCAAACTGGAATGTAGTATTACAATGTAAAGAGTACCAATGGTTCATTATTTTTAAGTAAAACTAGGAATTGTGTACTATTTAATAGTTGAATCATTTATTTCCATTGATAACATGAAATGTTATGTATTAACAAGAAATGAATGACATTATTATTATGAGATAGTCCGAACTAGTGCGGCGTCGGATGGCTATTTGTAGTCGAGTACGCCACTGAGAACAGAGCTACTGTGTTTTTTCCTATAACAGATTGTTAAATCAGCTAACATGTTAATTTTCCGTATAATTTAGAGAGAAAGTGCTTTATCTATTATAATTTTTTCACCTGACAAATGATGTTTAAGTCTCTATTAGACATGTATTCATATATAAGAGCCAAATGACCTCCTTCGTCGCAGTATCCGACGAGGCTTACCAAGTTAATGTGATGAACTCTCAACAAAAGTTCGACCTGCACAACGATGAGAGAATACATGAAACACATTTGTTTAACATATATAGGATCACGACCATTTTTTACCTCTGCCTTGAACTCTTTATAGCCTTGTGTTGATGATTGGGAAAGTAGTTTGACAGCTACCTGTTGTGAACCATTTATAACACCATGATAAACAACGCCAACCCTCCTTCACCAAGTGGTCTTTCCAAGTTTTTTGTTATTTTCATCACCTCTGAATACGTAAATTTTTTCCTTTTCATCTCGATCGACATTTCAGAGATATTAGTGGATGAAACATTCGCACCCAGCTTAACTGTAGAGACCAACATTTAGTACAATAATATTACATATATTATGAGTATGAGTTTTAGCGAATACCTTCTAAAGTTGATGATTTTTTCTTCTTAAACACAAAAATGAGAACTAGAACCAGTAGAATGACCATGACAGTGGCCAAAGAAACAAATGTAACAGTTTTTTACTGGAATTTTCTTCTCCGTGACACATGAACCAGATAAGCAAGTACGATGCTCTCCAATCAACACTATCCAAAAAAATATGATTAACCTTAGGATTCTCAATGCATGTGGTGAAGGATTAAAAAAAGTGTCTCAGTGGAGTTTCTTCTTACAATAGCTGTAGCCCTTCTTTTTCTCTATCAAGTAGGGCTTGTGGGATGAAACCAATAAGATTGTTCTTTCTCAAATCTCTGTTAAACCATAGACATACATGTGAACATGATCCTAAGAAACACAATTACAAAATATATGTCCGGAGAAGCTTACATGAGCATTAAAGACTTCATAGTAGCCAGAAATTCTGGAACTTCTCCAGTCAGATTGTTGTTTGACAAATCCCTAAATTTGTAAGAATCAAGTCATTGACATTTATGAATTTCTTGTCTCCTAAGTAAAATGATCAACTTACAACTTTTCAAGATGGGTAAGATTTTGAATTGCAGCTTCTATGCTTCCTTCTAACCCGTTGGAAGATAAGTTCCTGTGTTTATAGAAAAAGTATGATATAGATAGAAAAGTTTTCATGCAGTTCTAAAGATATTGTGCAATATAAAGATCTCACAAATAAGTGATAATCGGTGGTGTAGATGTATCTGTGCTGTTGCAATTTACACCATCCATAAAAACTTCTGAGGGACGCATGGATCTCCTTGCCATGTGATTCTATTTAATCCATATCTGGCTTTGATTTTTCGGATAGCAATAACTGTCAAGAAGTACAACAATAACTATTATATGTTGTATTTAGTATAAGCTACGTTTTAAAAACTTTTATACATATTTATTTGTGTGAATGCATATATATATATATATATATATATATATATATATATATGGAACCTTGCATGAGTAGTAAGCGTACCATCATTTTCATTTGTTTCCAGTTGGTGGAATTTGACGACTGTGTAAAGCTCGATGGCATTGAGAAGAGGTGGGAGAATAGATTTTGTAGTTCTTATCAGCTCTAAGTTGCATACTCCTCCTTTTGCAAGTAACTGGTGTTGTGGACTTAATTGTCGTGGTCTTCAAATATTCAGGTCTTATCGTTTTGTCAAACTGTTGGCCGTTCCAAAATATATCAAACTCTCTAAAGTCACCGGTCGGTAATGCTTGGACCTCAGAGAAGTGGAGGTACAAGTAAATTTGGTCGTCAGGGAAATCTAGCTCCTCCGTAATATTAAACGGTGCACTATCATTCGCAGGTATAGCCGCGGTCTTTAGTACATTCTGCGGCACAAGGAAACCATTCGAGTTGTTTGCTTCGAGGGTGGTGGAAACTTGCATCCATTCTGGATCAAACTTTGGTTCCCATATTCTGTCTTTTACGTCATATGGGTACCTTTAGATTCATAAAAACTATATTGTATTATTACTTATTAACCACATAAACCAAAATGAGAAAAAAGGTTAAGCGACTTACGATAGAATGGTATCTGAAGTGGTTAGATAGTATCGCTTGAAGCCCTTCAATGAGCCAGATTCAGTTAGGTAAAGATCATTCGCGAGCGGCCTTAGTTCCACAGATGTAACCATTGGCGTGGTCGGGCCTGTCTTAATAAGACACAAATCCAAGGAATTTGATTTTGGATGTAAATAATCTCCTCGGATTGACCGCTTACTCTTTTTTCTAGGTCTATCGTTACCCAAAAGTTAGGACCAACGTATAAGTCAAACTTAGGAGTAACATTAAGACCGTCATAGTTTCCATATAGAGCTGTAAATCTCATCAGATAATTGGCCCCTTGCTTCACACTAAGATTGTAACAGTTGCGTATACCATCTGGAAAGTATCTAAGAGTCACGTATGACTTTAGGGTCTTTGGTAGGCTTGGATCAATCTTCCCAATCTTTCCACTTTGGATGAAGTCCGAGTCTGATGAGAACCATAGTCCAGTATCTGGCTCCATATATGGTGACGCTTCACTCGGGGGTAATCCGCAATCCAAACTGATGAACCCTATTACCATATCCAATAGATCGACCATCACTTAATGGTCGCTTAGACTATTTGAATTTTCTTTTTGTTATAGTAAAATCCAAGATAAATCATTGTTTTGCTAAAAGTGAAAATTTATTCTCTTTTCTTTTCAAACCACATGCATTGTGCGGATTTTAGTTCAGTTAGTAGTAGATTCCACTGTGAAAATTCTATAAAAGTATCTCAACAAAAGATATATAGATACATACCTTCTTGATCTTCAGCCTGAGAAAGGTGAATATCAGCGAAAGTTGCAATAAGTGCGACCAACAAAATCCCATGGAGACTCTCCATATGCTCTTGCTTTCCAAGCAAAATCAAGAAAGTTCTGAACCATCAAAATATTTTAAGCCAAAAACGTTACCGAGAACAATCATCTAAAATCGTGGGGACATGTCATAGTCTCCTCTTTCCACAAAAGAAGTTTTATTTGATGAAGGAGTTATATACTCTGTTCTGTGGAGGGGAAACAAATATATGTTATTTTATCTTTTTGGTCAGAAAATGCTCAATTTTGTCTTGAATTTTGATTAGTTTAAAGTACCTATCAATTAAAAGTACAATATTTTTTAGCAAAGAACATGGGTAGTGGCTTAATGCACAGATAGATATGGCTTTAAGAGCATCCTCAATGGGGGTGCTTAGTGGGGTGCTTAGGCAGTGGGGCCCACTAGCACCCCCTAAATGAAGTGCTTAAACTCCAAAATAAGCATCCCCTTTCTTGTGGTTCTTGCACTGTTCACGGGTCCCACTGACACGTGGCGACCCGTGATTGGTCTACTTTTAATTTTTTTTTTTTAAAAAAAAAATAATCAAAAAAAAAAAACAAGCACCCAAGTGGGGTGCTTGGGTTGCTGATGGTCTAAGTAGTTGACTTAAAATTTCACGATGTTTCAATCTGTTTAGGGCGTCATAGGTTTCAAGTAGAGGGTGTCCACTCCGGTTTTATTTTTTCTTAAGTTTGGACTTTTATGTTTTAAAATATGTTGCATTATTACGATATGTTAGTATTTACATCCAGATTTCATTTGTTTGCTAGTTTATAACATATGCATTTCGAATCTGCACAAGGCATTCCCAAGTTTCTTGAATAGGTGCATATTGAGTCAAATATTAATTCCTTATCTCGGTCCTGGACTAGAGGGGATGAAAGTTGAATAAAATATCCTTGAGTATATTAACATCTTTGATTTGAATAGATATACAGAGGTATACAACTATAATTGAAAGGATTTATCCTTGATTGTGCCGCTTTTGAAAAACAATACGACTAATAAGTGTTAAACCTAAATAAAAAAACGAATAACCATGGATGTTGTGTATGCTCTTAAGAGCATCCACATTAGAGGTTTAGGGGAGAGGTTCACACGTTTTTCAAAAATAAAATAAAATATATAATATTGAAACAGTGTTGAACCCCGTTCAGAAAAGTTCACTGGTAAGAGACGGGTTCAACACTGTTTCGCGGGCTCCACGACACGTGGCGGCCCGCGATTGGTTGGTTGATTATTTTTTTTTTTAAATAATCAAACAAAAAAATAAATAAAAAATTATAAAATTCACATTGGAAATCGTGAATGGGAGGTTCACTAATGTGGATGCTCTAAAAGGTAAGGAAGAGCTCTCTACGGTTCCGACTGTTAAGTAAATATAGGGAATGCTATCAACGAGACACGTCAGCTAAGTGAGAGAGTAACAAGTGTTAAAGCTAGAGATGGCAATTATTGAACTTGCCCGCGGGCCGGGCCCGCTAAGCACTGCAGCGGGGCGGGATTGGGCATGAACATCCAGGCCCAATTTTGCAGCGGGCCTAGCGGGATATGCACTGTGCAGAATTGGGCTTCACGCGGGATGGGCCCAAATGAGCCTGCGGGAAATTGAGGACCCGCATCCATTTGCTTCAGTTCGTCACTTCGTGTGAACACCTGAAAAAAATGAGAAGGGTTAGAGAAATGCGATTCAGAGGCGTTCTGAACCGAATCTGAGCTCTGATGTTGGTGTTTTGAGCTCAGACGGTGGTTCTTGTGGAACCTACGTCTTTGATCTGCACCCTCGGAGGGTTCACCGACACAGAAGAAGAAGTTTCGACCACCAAAAAAGCTCGACTGTGGTTCTTGTGGCACCTACGTCTTCGATCTGCACCATCGGAGGTTCACCGACTGTGGCACCTACGTCTTCGATCTGCACCATCGGAGGTTCACCGACACAGAAGAAGAAGTTTGGACCACCGATAAAGATCGACTGTGGTTCTTGTGCTTTGGCGGTGGTTCACGGCGAACCATGATGAGCCGTCCAATCTCTGGTTTGAGATCTATGTCTTCGTGGTGGAAGAACGTGGTACCAGCTCCCAAAGATCCGATCCTCAGAGTCACCGAAGCTTTTCTCATTGATCTCTCTCTCTCTCTCTCTCTCTCTCTCTAGATCTTACCATTTGCCTTTTGGTTGGTGAAGCTAATGTGTGTATTACTTAATGCCATGTTAGGGAGCATATCAGGATGATAATGGGAAGCCTGCTGTCTAGGATTGGTCTCCGCGAAGCTGAGCTTAGAATTGCTGGCACCTCCATTATGTAAGTTTCCTCACATAGAAGTACATGATTATGTACAAATTATTCTCGTTTGGTACAGTTGATGCTTAATTAGTATACATCATGTGAAGGAGTTTTTCAGTAGCATACATGAATTGTTATTTGCGTTGTCAATTGCAGACGTTCATGTAACCATATCGATTGGTATACAAAAAGAAAGATTGTTATTGCGTTTTCAATTGCAGACGTGCAATGAGTTTTTCAATAGCATACATGAATTGTGATAAATTATTCTCATTATCATAGGTTTTAGGGGACCATTTTCTTTAAACCTAATTAATTTTAATTTTTTTTTATATTTTCAGAAAATGAAATGGATGGTGAAGAAGAAATAGTACCATCGTTCGAATCCATTATCAATGATGAAGTTGAAGAAAAAAGAAAAAACTTGATTTTTTTTGATTGGTGTTTTGATTTTATTTACATTATGGATTTCGTGTGCGCTTTTTTTTTTCCTTTTCGGGTTTTGTCCTAATGGGTTTTTCTGATAAGGTTTTAATGAGGCCACATTGTTGGATTTACTTATTGCTCATTTACATTAGCATTTGATATTGGATTTGCCATTGTTACTTCATAAACTTAACACTCATACACCTCAAAACTATATAATGTTGTTGTTGTGTTTTAAGAGCGGAGATACTATATAGCTATTCATAAACCTGAAAAGTTTCTTGAAAGCAATGCCTCACACCTTATGCTTTAATTATCGAAATATAATCCTTGAAGCACTCTTTTTCACAACAATTCAAATAAAAGATGCTTAAACAGATTGCTTTCACAACAATCCAAGAAGTAAGAACTATATAATGTTGTTATTGTGTATGGGTTAAGCATCTTGTGTTTAACTGATTCGTAGAAGGACTTTTGTTGTGTTCTTATCTCTATTGGCTTCTTTTTTTTGCAGGTGATATGTGCAGTGTCGATAGTGATCGGAGTCCCGCGGGCCGACCCGCCAAGGACCTTTGCAAGCTGCGGGTCGGGATTGGGTTGCACTTCTTGGGACCGCGTCCCGCGCGGGCTTGTACCGCCAAAACCCACATCAACCTAGTACCGCGGCGGGGCGGGTTTAGGCGGGTCGGTACAACCCAATTGCCATTCCTAGTTAAAGCTTATCTCCAACATAAAATATGTGAGATATCAAACAAAATTCCACGTTGAAAATTTAGATAAGGATTTTCTAATATATAAAAAGAAGTTAAACTTAATTAGAACGAGAGATTTTGGGAAAAAAATTTAAAAGTAAATCTATGTGGACTTGCCCAGTAGGTCAAAATTAGATAATATTTTACTAATCAGATAATTAAGAGTTAGAACATAGGCTTTCACAAACCCAACAATTGGTATCAGAGCGGTTTGACGACGATCTGCAAAACGACCAAAATATTCTTCGAGTAGGAATGAGACCCTTTAAGTGGGAAGAGTAGGTCTATGGAAAATATTTGTCAGAAGTTCATGGAACCTGTGATGTTGTGGGAGAAAGATTCTCATAGGAAACCATGCGATTACTGGTACAAGATGGTGCCAAGGTAATTCACTGAAGAGAAACACACGAGATGAGTGTGGTCTTTAGTTTGAGGGGAAGAATATGAGATATCAAACAAAGTCTCACATTGGAAGTTTAGACAATGAGTTTCTAATATATAAAGAGAAGTTCAACTCTAATTAGAACGAGGTTTTTTGGAAACGAATCCAAAAGTAAATCTATGTGGGCTTGCTTAATAGGCCCAAAGTGGACAATATCGTATTAATGGATAATAAAGAGTTAGACATGACATTTCACAAAGCCAACAACAAGGAGTTGTTACATATAAAGGCAGAGCACGCTTTTTTTTTCTTCTTCTAAACTATTTACACTTGAAAATTGATTTGGTGCATTATGAATGTCGAATCAAGTGGACCGTTCATCACCTTCTTCATGGCGTTCTATTGTAACGGTGGGAACAGACCCGTCACATCCTCGGAATCAAAAATAATGGAAGGCGTGGAGTTTCTGGTCTTCAAAGGTGTTTCCGGTGACTTGCGTCCATAGATTTCGACACTGGAAGATCATTTTTCTCGTGATGACTAATAATATTTGAAAAATTGGCATTAGTGGTGTATCTTCTTGGTGGTTGTGTGGAATTGTATGTTCATGAATGAAAAGTGTTCTAGTATTCAGATACTTGGAAAGAGCTAAAGAGTAGTTTGCTATGGATGTTTGTGAACGAGACGATCCGGAATAGATCTAGTTGCGGGCAGAGAAAGGCGAATCAATGCTAAATTGGCTTGTTGCGGAGAAGGTCATGAACAGTAATCCGATTCAAGAGAGAAAGGTGCTGATTCGATTGCAAAGATGGAATCTACTGATCCGATTCTTGATATCGTTCAACTTATGAGGCAAAATCATTTGAAGCAGATTCACTTCATGAAAAATACATTGGTATATCATATTTAATTCCACAAACATCTAAGGACCAGAAGGAAAACGAGATCTCAATATTTCATGTGGAACCAAGCCAAAGAATATATGAATTGAAGTCTATGGTGCTTCACAGTAGCTCATAGCTTACTCTCAGTACTTCTCGTTATGATCAAATAACGTCAACATATGATCAAACAACAACAAGAGGATTCAGGAAACCATGATCAAGATGGTATACAAGAAGAGGAAGCGGCTTGTAGTTATGACGATAAGAAAGAAGATTACAATGAACCTAAAGAAGATGCTCAACCATTAGAGAGAAGCACAAGAGTGAGAAAGGCTTCAAAGTGGTTGGAAAAAGAGTATACTTCAATGCAAAGGTAGTTGCTCAAGCTGTTTGCCCACTTGCGCATTATCCCACTAAACACCAAGTGTACATAAGCATTCTGGATGAGGGGAAAAATTTCAAGATCTTATGAAGAAGCTATGTACCACAAATATAGAGAAATTCAGTATGTGATAAGACAAATGCAATGGTGAAGAATGACACTTGGTATGAATCTGAACTACCAAAAGGAAAGAAGGCAATAACAAGCATATAGATCTTCCCACTAAGTACTTAAGCAATGGAAAGGTTAAAAGACACAAGTTAATACTAGTTGCTCAAACCTATGGAGAAGAAGACGTGGATACGTTTGATCCAATGGCTAACTTCATACAATCCGGATTGTACTCTCTCTTGCAACGACCTTGGATGGGACTTGTGGCAAACAGATGTGAAGAATGTATTCCTTCAAGGTGAACTAGAATATGAATTCTACATGCATCCTCCTATGGGTCTTGAGCATCTAGGGCAACTATGGAATGTGTTGAGATTTAAGAAGGCAATCTATGGTCTAAAGCAATCTCCTAAAGCCTGGTACAACAACTGAGTACAACTCTAAATGGAATGGGTTTTAGAAAGTCTGAACTCGACCACACTCTCTTCGACTTACTCTAAAGAACCAAATTATTGAAATAATTTTTATTTAAAACTATTAATACTTATCCGGATTACCCAAATTTTTATCTGAAAACCCAAAAAGTCTATTTTTCACCTGAATTATTCAAAATTAAGAAAAAAAAAACTAAAACCGAATTGGAAACCAAAACTTTATATTAGTTGTTTTATAATTCTTACCCGAACCGGACCAAAAACCAAAATGACCGAACCGAAACCAAACCAAATTTCATAAATAATCGAACGTTTCATATATCTCTAGAACCGAAAAAACCAAAAACACTGAAACATCCAAACTGAACCAAAAAACGAAAGACCATGCCTACAAGAAACTGAAGATTTTCTTAAAGCTGTCTTTAATATTAAAGATTTGGGTGAACTAAAGTACTTCTTTGGGATAGAGATATATCGATCCAAATAAGGATTGTTTATGTCTAAAGAAAGTACACAATTTATTTGTTGAAAGAGACACAAAATCTTGGTGGAAAGCCAACAAAACACCTCTTGAAGATGGATACAAGGTCTTAATTGAGGGGATGATTGAAGACAATCATCATTTTGAAGATGATAAAATTCTATAGAAGGATGGTTAGAAAGCTTATATGCTTAACCATCACAAGATCTGATATATGTTTTGCTGTGAATCAAGTGAGCCAACATATGCAAGCTCAAAACATGCATCATTTGAACACGATAGAACGAATTTCGAGATATTTAAGTGGATCTCCGGGTTAAGGTGTTTGGATGGGTTGCAATGAAAGTTCAGAGATTGTTTGTTACTGTGATGATGATTGGGTTAGTGACAGAGTGGAAAAGATATCAACCACATGCTACTGTACCTTCATTGGAGGCCACTTGGTTAGTTGGAAGAGTAAGAAGCAAAAGATGGTTTCATGTTCAAGTGTTGAGGCTGAGTATAGGGCGATGAGGAAGTTGACCAGTGAGCTAGTATGGATCAAGGTACTTCTCAAAGACTTGTGTATTGAAAAAACAACTCATATCATAATGCAATGTGATAATCAAGCGGCCATCCACATTGTTTCAAATTCAGTGTTCCATGGAGGACAAAGCACATTAAGGTTGATTGTCACAAGGTAAGGCAAATGATGGTTCATGGAGTAATTTCTCCATGCTACACAAGAAGTGAAGACCAAATAGCGGACATCTTTACAAAGGCAGCAAGAAGAAAGGTTATTGAGTCTATTCATTCAAAGCTTGGACTCATTGACCTCTCCCATCCATGATCCCCTTAATCATGGAGTCTCCACTCTTTTTCCCTTAGTTTTTTCCACTGGGTTTTTCTTACTAAGATTTTTAATGTGGGAGGTCTTCATGGTCTCTAAGTTTGACCTCTGGATCTCCTATGGTCAAGCTTTAGAGAGAGTGTTGAGATGAGAACAAAAGAGTAAGGAAATAATATGAAGAGATCAAGTTTGCCTACATCATCAAAGTGGACACTTTGAGAAAGATGCATTGAGAACTTTGATAATGTAGGAAAAAGACAGATTTTGAGAAAGAAGGCAAGTTACCTAGTACCTACAACACCAAAGTGGGCAATATGAAAAACATGCTTTGAGAACTTTGATGTTATAGGAATTTTGCGAGTACTATCCACTACAATCCAAAATAGAACTCTCTAAGAACCTTGACTCTTGTATTTTCTATATAAAACCTCATTGTACACAGAAATAAAATCATGGAGTTTATTCTCTCCTTCATCTAAAACTCTCTCTAATTTTCTTTAATACCTCAATCTATTCTCATAGTTTTTTAAATCTTACAATATCTTACTCTAAATTATTCACTTTATGATCAAATACTGGTTGTTTGGATTGCTCCAAATTACAACAACCATTCTTTGTAGATTTGGACGTGATTGAAGAGTTGATTCAAAAGTTAGTAGGAGCTGTCAATTTCATTGCGCATCAGATGTTTGATTAATTGTCTCTAAGGGTTTTTTGTAAGACGAAACAAAGGAGGTGTGGAAGAGTACGATCAATTGAGAGTATTGTGGAAGTCTTCAACTACTTTGCAAGGTCTCAGGTTTAAAGATAAATATGAAAAAAAAAATCGACAATCTATTATGCTGGTATGACAGAAGAGAGTCGTCGTGAACTGCTTAATACATTTCAGTTTGCTTCTGGTACATTGCCGGTGCATTATCTGGGTTTGCCTCTTCTCACTCGTCAGATGCGAACAGATGATTATCAGGTTCTTATTGAAAAGATAAAGAAGCGTATCAGCTTATGGACCAACCGTTTCCTGTCTATGGCTGAACGGCTGCAGTTGATAAAATCGGTTCTGTGAGCATAGTAAACTTTTGGATGACTGGTTTTAAGCTCCCAGGATAGTGTATCAAAGAAATAAATAGCCTCTGCTCTGCTTTTCTTTGGTCTGGTCTTCTCTTAATGTAAAGAAAGCCAAAGTTTCCTGGGATGTGATTTGTCTCCCTAAAAGAGAAGGAGGTTTGGGTCTTAGATCACTAAAAGAGATGAACAAAGTCCTTACTCTGAAAGTGTTATGGAGGTTGTTGTCCTCTCAATCTTCGCTTTGGGCCAAATGGATCCAAACCTATTTGGTTAAGAGAGACACAATTTGGTCTTTCAAAAATACAACAACTGCTGGATCATGGATGTGGAGAAAGCTTCTGAAGTATATAGACCTTGTTAAAAAATTTCATAAAATGAAGGTGGGGAATGGAAACAAACCTCTTTCTGGTTTGATTCTTAGTCTCCACTGGGATGTTTGCATGATATCACTGGAGTCCGTGGATGTATTGACTTGGAATTAGTGTGACTGCAACGGTTTCTTATGTGTTTCTTTCTGAAAGAAGAAATAGAAACCATCAACAAGATATTCTGACATCATAGAAGTTGCTATGGAAGAGCACAGATCCAAACTATCAAAATAGAGGATTGTGCTGTCTGGAAAATTCCTCATGATGTTTACAAACCAGTATTCAGTACAAAACACTTGAAGTTTACTTCATCAGAAAGTTCCAGCTGCCGACTGGTACAAGGGCTTATGGTTCAAACACCACACTCAGAACTTTGCTTTCTTCACTTGGTTAGCGATTCAGAACCGCCTAACAACTGCTGACCGAATGCTCGTCTGGTCCTCCAGTGTAAATCCAGCGTGTGTGTTATGCAACCAGTTGGAAACTCGGGATCATTTGTTTTTCGCTTGTCCATTTGCTGCTGAGGTATGGTCTCAGTTAACCAAAGGCCTTCTCCGTAGGAGTTTCACAATTAACTGGGCAGAGATCATAAAACATAACATTCAGGAACTTCTCTCCCTATTCCTTACTCGATATGTCTTCCAACTCACACTACACTCCATATGGTGAGAAACAAATGACAGAAGGCATGGAGCCACTCCAATAAAAGTCTCGGTAATGGTTGGTATGCTTGACAGACAGGTCCGAAATAAATGTCTCTCTTTCAGACAGATCCGTGATTTCACTTTTGTTGCGGCCTTAGAGGTGTCGCTTTCCACTAGATACAACAAAACTTTAAAAATTGGGTTCTTTTCCTATAAAAATGTCGTACAAGTTGCAAAAAATGTATTTTTTTGGAGTAAATTTAACATATATTTTAAAAAAAACAAAGGATGTGTCAAAAGACATTTAAGTTCAAGTAAAACAATCACATTTCGATAGGGTTCTCCTCGCACATTATTATAGGTGCCTTAGTTGGAGGATGAACTAAAGCACCAAAGCAATACTTTGGAGTGGAACGATTTGATTTGGTTTTTAGTATTGCAAACTTATTTTTCATTTTATTGATAAATTAATTTAAAATTTTAACAAAAAGGTTAACTAAATTATAAAAATATAATGTTTCATTAAATTTCTATCAACCAAAGTTTACATCTTTTATTGTGATACTTATATCATTACTACATTTGTTGGCTTTGAACAAGATTTAATTTATCATATTTTAAACTTCAAAATTTCATTAAAATAAATTTTAAACAAAAATAACCCCCTCTCTTCTAAACTCTCTCATCCCTTTCTTGAAAACCTTACTGAAAATCGCTTACCTCCAGCATCCAGAGGCCTTTGACTCTTTTCCGGCACATGTTAGCTTCGGCAAGTAATTTTAACTTTGAAGAAAATAAATTAAGTGAGTTTTAATTCTACAAGGAGTGTTTGTTTTCTAAGTGTGAAAACAGTTGTATTCATGAAGGTTAGAAGAATAAGTTGTACTTTGATTAAGTGTCAGATCTTTAGTGAAGTCATGAAACAAATCTATTTCTATAAAATTTTCGTAGAATCTACTTTGACCAAGTGTAAATCATTACAATCATCAAAGTAGATTCATAGAATTGATATGTTAAGTAGAAAATGTTATAGAAATAGATCCATAATGAGATTAATTAATGAAAAACGGGAATAGATGAATTAACTTAAATAAGAAAAGTACAAGACTATAAACTTAAATAAGGAAAGTATGTTTTGGCTTCGGGACGTAAAGATGTTATGATCATTTTTTGGCTTTGGGCCATGTATGTTGGCTTCAGCCGTTATGGACCTTCGGGTCATAGGTTGGCTACAGTATGTAATGGACCGACGGGCACAGGTTTGGATATAGCCGTAGGTTGGCTACGACCACAAGTTTGGATACAGACGCAGGTTTAGCTACGACCGAAGGTTGATAGACCTTCGGGTCGAATGTTAGGAAATGCTAAAGTAAATGAATGATAGAACAAGATGCTAGGTTATTAATTTTGAATGCATGGAAATGGATAAGTAATAAGGAAACAACTATGTAAGAAATGAAGGAAGAGTATTGCTAGGTTGATATAATAAGATTCTAGGTTGTTAGAATGAAACCTTCAATTGATTGCTTAATTATTGAGTTGCATGTGGCGGTTTTGAGCGTCCTCACTTAGTAATTTTGTATGTTCATGCCTCTTATACCCTCCCATCGCAAAATAGTATTTTGAACTTGGGTAATGTTTGGGAGTTTAATAAAGATATTCTAATTATTAGGATGTTCAGTATGTAGTCTCGTATTTTATCAATAAAGTGACAGTTTTCTTTATTTCATTTAGTTAAAATTTGACTCGATCTTTACAATTTTCAATGAGTTTTTCAAAGATTTTTGGCTTGAGGTGTTTCACTCTCCTCATCCGTCATCCCTTATCCCTTTTCCTTTTTTCTCCTTGTCGTGCTTTCCTCCTTGTTGGCGAGATGTCTGCTCCTTTGGGTGTTGCATCGCCGGCAACCTTCCAGATCTGCTCCAAGGGGAGATGGAACTGCCACTGCTGCATTCTGGAGTACCGACGAGTCTGCAAGAGTTGGTGGGACATGGAGTCGGCGTTTGTGGCTTAGATCTCTCCAGAGCTAGTTTTCAGATCTTAGATATGGTGTTTTTCTACATGTTTGGAGGTGCGAGGTTAAATTTTGGGCTCTCTCCTCTTGCTCATCTTTCCTATTTATCCCAAGTTTCTCTTTGTGTGGAGTGGAGTCGAAGCCTTCCTGACTCACCACGTCTCGGAGGTCTTGTTATGGTTCTGAGTCTGGCACCTTCTCAGGTAAGGCGACATTGATATGTCAGAGCGTGCACATATGGACATGGGTGGTATGGCTTTTGTTGATCTGTGAGTCTTCGTATGGTTGTCCAAGTTTTGAAGGTTGCTCTGCCGTCTATGGCTGTAGCATCTTCTTCTTTGGTGATAACTCTTCCCTTTTCGTGCGCCTCTTATTTCTTGCTCACTGGCTCTTTCTTCCGATAGAGGTTCTTGAGCTTCTTTATTTCCACTTTGTTTGGGTGACTCGTCTCTCCAACGATGTTTTCCCGATGAGTTGGAGATGAGAACGGGTCAGGTGTTCTGTCCCCAGAATAAGGCGTTGATGTGAGGGGTCAACGATGTCTTTTGGTTCTTCTTTAGGCGAGGAGACTTGCTTAGATTTGTGGTCATCCAAGTATGCGATTGACTCCTTTGTTGACTTGGTAGACCATAGTCTCACTCATTTTGCAGGTTCTAAAGCTCGAGTATAGGTTATGCTTCCTCTCCAACCCATCTTCATGCTATGATGGTGGCGAGGTCCTTCCAGCGTAAGGTATGAATCTTGGAACTATCCTCTTATGTTCTTAAAAGACTATGGTTACTTCGACACATGAAATGGGATGCATTAGCTCACTTTCCAGATAAATCCGGTGTGATGGTGATGAGAGAAGGATCCAGAGTCGTTCTCACAACTTGGATGTGTAGTCCGACTACTCAAAGCTATTAGAGCATTTCAAAAAGCAATTTCAAAACTTCAAATGTGAAGTTTTGTATGCTCCAAAAGCAACTTCAAAACTTCAAATTTTGAAGTTTTGTACAGTGAAACTTCATATTTAAAGTTCTAATGTACAAAACTTCATATTGAAGTTCCTTATTTTTCAATCCTTATAATTATCTATCTTTGAAACAATCTTATCAAATTTTATAATTATCATTTTAGTCTTTATAATTTTTTTATCTTACGCAAAATACAAATATATTAATAACAGTAAAGCGAAATACTACACAAAATAATATTACATACACATTTAATACAAAATATAAAGCAAAAAATACAATAAATAAAATTATATCAAAACAAAATAATTATATGAACTATCGAAAGTACAAGATTTCAACAATTTTTAGCTTGCAATCCACAAAAAAAAGAAGACTAGGTTATTATTTCGAAGACTAGGTTATCATTTGGAGATGCTCTTAAGCCCATGGTTATACCGTATTTGCATGATTTCTAGTTTGTATGTAGGTAAAAATGTCATATTTGAAAGATTAATGAAAAGTTATTTAAAAAATAAAATAAAATAAAAAAAATAAAAATTTAAAATGTGAAACTTCTTTCAGATATTTTTATATAATAATAAATTTTCCTAGTCCTTTTTCTTTACTTTATATTCCTAATTTGGTATAAATTAAATTGTTTGCCGAGATAAGTAAGTTGTTTGAATCGGCTTATATACTGAAACATTTCCATTGAATGGAATCCGAAGCATGTTTGCTTACTTCTTAGAAGCATAAGAAAATCAAAATTATTCAGCTTCAAGTGGGGTATTGAGAAAACTAATGAAACAACGTAAAAGAGAACGAGGGGATTAAAATGGGCCTGTTTTCAACGCTACTATATGGGGAAATCGGCCAATTTCTACGTCAACAGAGGTCAATGGTCCCAATCAGTACATGAACACATCACTTATGCGAAAACATACATCAACTAGTAAAAAAATCAATTTTCATACATGAACTTTCAAAATTTGGTTTTAACATACATTGAATTAATTTTCGTTAGTCAAACGTTACAAAATATGAGTTGTCGTTAACCCGGTAACACGAAATCGGTCATTTCCTACATCACAGAGGCCATGTTCGTGTCTGGGTCAGGTTCGAGTATTTAGGATACAAAAAAAGACAAGAAATACCCAACTCGCATCAAAATTAGCCAAACTCCGTCATATTTATCTAAATCTTTGCAAAAAATAACTAAAATAAAACTATTAATAATTAAAATAAAATACTTTTAAACTCTAAATCTTATATGTAAAGCTTCATATTACTTGAAAATGTTACCGAATTAACGACAATTCATATTTGTAACGTTTGATTAACGGAAATTAGGTCAATGTATGTTAAAACTAAATTTTGAAAGTTCATGTAAGGAAATTTAATATTGTACTGGTTGATGTATGTTTTCGCACAGGTGACGTGTTTATGTACTAATTGAGACCTATAACATCTATTGATGTAGGAATTAACCGATTTCCCTTACTATATGCCATCATTGTAAACTGTCAAGAGACGCAAGAATATACAAAACACACGCACATGCGCGCAGGCTAAAAGAAACTAGGGCTGGTCATCATTACTTGATTTACTCGTTACTTGTTTTTTACTCACTTTGAAAATCAAGTATTTGGTGTTATCAAGTCAAGTAACAAGTCCATAACTTTTATTACTTGCAAATATAAGTCAAGTATCATTATTTTTTGTATTTCTTGACTTGTTACTTGCTTTACTACTTGTTTTTCGTCATTTGCTTTATTGTTTCTTACTCATTATTTATTATAAATTATGTATTACCATTTGTTACTCTTTAAAATCATATTTTATTTCTTACATTGTAATATTAATCTAAAATTTACTGAGATTTTAAGCATTAGGTGTAACAAATATTTGTTTCAAAAGAGTCATGTACATGTAATAAATCAAATTACTTAAACAGACAAAACAAATTACTAAGTATCTAAAACAAATTACTTACGGATAAAATGATTTATCCCACGTCTAACTCTATTTAAAAGTTTATCTACACTTAATTTTGCAGCTTTGAACATAATTAAATAAGTAACAAGTATTATCAAGTAACAAGTATTATTAAGTAACTTGCAAGTATTTAAAATTTAAGCAAGTACTTGATTGAATCAAATACAAATACGAGTCAAAAAATTTAATACTTATACAAGACAAGTTAAGTAACAGATATAGCAAAAACACCAAGTACCTGACTTGCGTCAAGACCCAAAAGAAACTAGTATACGGTTGAGTGAATGTTTATTGACGTCGTAAGGCGATTTGCACCATTAATATCGTTGTTCTTTTTTGAAAAGAGACCTCCCATTAACATTGTTACGTTGCAACCTTGAAATAATTTGCTCTTTCAGTTTTTTTTTTTTTTGAAACTTTGATAATTTGCTCTTTTAGTTGTCATAACAATATTTCCAACGACATTTATATGTACTGATTACTAAATTAGCGTAATCCTGCAAATTAAATATTGAGTCTTAGTAATCCTGCATACTATCTCTGTTTGTATCATTTTACTTTTGTACACACGGATTACGAAAATAATTAATTTTACATATTTGATATATAAAACACACAATTAACTATACACATAATCATATTTCAACCAATAAATAAAATAAATTTAAATAGAAAGCTAATAAATTTTGTATTGAAAGTTGAAAATAACATTTGTTTTGTAACAAACAAATTTCTCTATAATGACATTTCATATGAAACGGAGAGAATATATTATATAAATTCTATACAAAGACACTAAAGATTTTTTATCATAAATATAGTACACTAAGGTTCAAATGACAAAAAGATTTTATTAGAAAAGTAAATAGACATTTATGCCATTATGATTAATTAATTTAGAATTGGGATTTAAATATGAGGGGTGAAATTTGGAAGGGAGGGGAGGTGGAGTTTAGGATTTAAGTAAATAACTACTTAAAATCTAAAATAATTTTTTTAAACAGTTTTTAAAAAAAAAACAAATTGGATTTCAAAATAAAATTTTGATTTTTTTGAAAATTCTAAAAAGAATTCGAATTCAAAAATTTCTTATTCAAATTTTTCTTATTTATTATTTTTTTTATTAATTTTTTTATTTATTTAAAAAATATTTATATTTATATATATACAAAGTAAGGATATAAGAATATTTTACCTCTTTAATCAAACCTCTTTTCTCCTTGTGTTTTTCTTTGGTGACAACCTATATTTTAGTGTCTTTTAAAAAGAATTGGCCTTTAAAAACACTTAAATAGAATTGCCTTTTTGACAGAAAAACAAAATTCTATCAAGCTTTAACTAAACAAAGACATATCTAAAGAAAAATTGTTTGTCTACATAATAAGGATATCAATTAGGTCACCTTTGACACTGAGGTTAGGGGAGTTACAATTGATTATTTCAACGACTTATTTGATATGACATTGTCGAATGGCTTTAATGTTTTTTTAGACGGATTCTGCAGCTGATTACTGATACTCAAAACGTATCACTGACCGCTTTAACATTGGAAGATAAGGTTAAATAAGCATTATTTATGATGAACCCAAAAAAGTTTTTGGATCAGATAGCATGACAACCTTTTTTTTCAATAATCTTGGTCTATTACTAAAGCATACGGGGTCAATATGGTTAATGATTTCCTAGGATCAGGTTCTTTGATAAGAGACTCAATGTCACAAATATATGCCTTATTCCTAAAACGGTAAGGCTGAGTCGCATGACAAAACTACGACCGATTGGTTTATATAATGTAGGATACAAGAAATATCAAAGTTTTATGTCAAAGGCAAAAAGGTTCCTCTCACAACTGATTTCAGAAATGCAATCTGCATTTGTTTCTAGACAGTTAATTTCAGATAATATCTTAATTGCTCAAGAGATGTTTTACAGGTTACGAATAAACTGATATGAATAAGACATATGATCGGTTTGAATGGCTATTTACACAAGAGGTTTCACTGAAGATGGGTTCTCCCCAATATGGGTTTCTAGAATGATGAAGTGCATTTCTTCGGTGAAATATAAAATATTAATAAATGGTCAACCAAAGGATATATCGTCTAATAAGGGGATTATTTATCACCCTTCTTGTTTATACTTTATACAGAAGGTCTTATAACGAAAATAAGGAAAGAAGAAAGGCTTAAACATATAACATGACTAAAAAATAGCAAGAGGAATCCAGCTATATGGCATCTCTTATTTGTAGATGATAGTCTTTTTCTGTAAAGCAAATATGCAAGAATGTGAGGTTATTTTGAAAATCCTTAAGGATTACGAACAAGCTTCGGGAAAACATGTTAAATTTTCAAAATCATATATTTAATTTGGACATCAGGTCCCAAAAGCTATAAAGATCAAGGTGCAAACATTGCTTGGGATAACCACGATAGGAGGTATGATTAATTATCGAGGGATTCCAAAAAGTTTAGGTGGATCAAAGACACAAATATTTGGTTATCTCAATGACATGGTCAATAATAAATTGAATAGTTGGACAGTTCGATTTCTTACGAAAGGAGGTAAAGAAGTACTTATTAAATCGGTGGCATCAACTATACCCACCCATGTTATGTCATGTTTCGTCTACCGAAAACAGTAACGAAAAAATTGACAAGTGTAGTTGCACACTTCTGGTGGTATAGTAGTGGAAATCATAAAGGTATTCATTGTTTTTTGTCGGATAAGATGTGTAGGGAAAAGAAAACGATGGAATCCGTTTTCGAGATTTGAAAGATTTTAATACTGCTTTATTAGCAAAACAACTATGGCGGTTGATGGATAAACCTGATTATTAATTTGCGAATGTTTCTAAAGGAAGATATTATCGGAAATCAGGTCCTCGTGATCCAATTAAATCATATTCCCTATCTTATGGATGGAGGAGGATTACATCAACTCGATCTCTGGTTAACAAAGAGTTAATCAAAATAGTGGATACATGTGAAACCATCTCAGTATGGAATGATCCATGGATTCCTGCTTCTCGCTCAGGTCAGCAACACCAAAACATCAAAACCAATTTTTAAATCCGCTTCTTAAAGTCGAAATCTGATTAATTTTGTAAATCTTTCCTAGAATGTGGATTTTCTCAGTTCATACATCCACACATATGATGTTAATATTATTCGAGGTATGGTAGTTAGTCGGTTTGCTAAATCGGATTCATATGGATGACAATTTATGGTATCATGTAGTTATATAGTTAGATATAAAACAGAAAATTATATCTGGATAAGGGTTTAGTTCAGGAGTTTTACGGTCTAGATACAAAAGCATTGTTGGCACTTACTTGGAAGTTAACGTGTTCCCCGAAGCTAAGGCACATTGTTTGGCAAATAATATCGGGCAGTCTACTTGTTATATAAAAAAAAAATTGAGGCCTCATGGTATACAATGTGATACTCAGTGCCCTATGTGTGGACTGGAAGAAGAATTGATAAATAACGTTATGTTTATATGTCCAACAACTTTATAAACTTAGGCTATGTCGTAATTTTTTTAACATGGAAGTTTTCTCATGTGAATCGTTTTTTGAAAACATGAATTATCTATTTTGGTCGATACGTAACAAGCCTCACCTAAGTTTTTTCCATGAATATTGTGGTCTATTTGGAATAGCAAAAATGAAAAAATATATATAACAATAAAAATGGAAATTCACAAGAGACTTTGTGCATCGTTGTAATCGAAGGAGAGTTATGGGTGACGCACAACTTAGAGATTTGATTTCACCACAAAAGGAGATTTTGCCTCCCCTAAATATGGAAGATATCACATGTTTTTTTGTGGATGGAGCATGGAAGAAAGATGATGTTTTTATAGGACAATGATGGTTTTGTAGTAAGGAAGGTTCTACTGACCGCATGATGGGCACCATGAATCTTTGACGGAGTCTATCACCCTTGCATTTAGAATGTGAGGCTCTTATTTGGGCGATGTAGTGTATGGAGACCAAGAATGTCTCAGATGTAGTGTTTGCAACAAACTGTCTCAATTGGTGAAGATTATCTACATTGATATAATGGTTGGCTTTCACTACTCATATGGAGGAATTTAAGCGAAGTAAGGAGTTCTTCTCCAATTTTTCAATCCAACATATTCAAGGGTAAAAAATACAATGACTTATAAGCTTGCACGCGGTGCTCGGATTCAGTCTTCTGCTATATTTTATGTTGACTCGGTTCCACCGAAATGGCTCTCGAACTTGGAATCCTCTTAGAATAGTCTAGCCATTTTTGTAAAAAAAAGAAAATTGACCTTTATATTATTTTAGGAGAATTTTATAAATTGTAACACTAAATTTAATGATGAGGTGTAATCACCACAGTTCCCCTTACACCATCTATTAATATAACATAACTTATTAGAATAATAACAAAAATGTCGTTCTATATGCAAGTGAACTGTCAATTAATTTAATGTTTAGAAATGAATTTTTTTATTTCTTTCCTTGAATAAAAGACATGAAATTACAATTAATAATATTAAATAATAAAAATTTGAATTTATATATATTTATGTTTTTTTATTTTATTTATGTCATCAAAATAAATAAACAATCACATAATATATATAAAACAATATGATTTTTTGTAGATGTTATATTTTGAATTATTAAAAAATGTAATTTACAAAAATGTTAAAAATTTCACACTGGAAATTTTGTTACCTATGGTTTAAAAAAATTGTTATTAAAATAAAACTGATCATAAAACCATATGAGTTGAAATTCTATTTAATAGATATTTAGATCAAAATATATTAGAAATATATATATATATATATATATATATATATATATTTTAATATCATTTAAATTTAACTATAATCCATATAAAATTTTATAAACATTTTACATTAAAACTTAGAAATGCGTATTATATTTAAATTGATAAAATTTAAATATATTAACAATTTAAACTTAATATAATCATAAAATATTTTTATTAAATAAAAAATTTAAAAAAAAATATTTCTTAAATAAGTATTTTATAAAATATCCTCATTACACGTAAGGCGAAAAATATACCTAGTATTTTGTATGATTCTAGTGCATTTAAAACAATTTGACCAAACGTGTCTATGAGTTTTAGTTTGATATAATCACTGATTAGTTCTAGTAAATATCAATTGATGTGTTATTATTTTTTGGATTGACTTGTTTGGTCAATTTGGGTTCTGACCGAGCAATTCCAACAATTGATAGGATAATCATTTGAAATGGAATGTTTCATATTGTGAGGCTGTGTCAAAAAGAAATAGAAGATTTGTTGTAAATTGTTTGGGATCTTGTCATCGAGTGGTAAACGGAAAGACTTGGGACGCCAACACGTTGTTTTATGCTCAATCTAATTGTTGTGCAAAACTAAGTCACATTGTTTTAGACATCCACATGGATATGGGTATTTACTTTCAATACATTTGAATATTCTGAGAGAAATAGTTTATCTATGAATTACTTCTCTCTTGGAAATTAGTCTGGACCATTTTATAAGTTTGAGATACCCACGTAAATAAAAAAAATCGTTTTGCAAACTCTTCAAAAAAATAATTAGCTGAACTTGCTACTATTAGAACCAGTCAAATCGGTTACCAATCTTGCCTTTATCATTCCATCTTAATATGATCGTTATGAATAATAATTATGAAAAAATAGAGAGAGCTATGAAAATCATTCTAATTGAGTCTTATTTGTCAGTCAACTTTGATCGTTACCAAAATAAATAGAGATTATTGCCACAAATCTCTCTCTACCATTACTACGTCCATTATACCCAATGTATTTATATACACCTTAGGTTATAACTTTAACAAACACTAAGTCCGGACACAACAGGGAAAAAAAAGTAGATAGATTCAGCCATGGCCTCAAATGCATAGGCGATTTTCTAGATATCAAAAGCGATGATGGCTGTGTCCGGCCGCCACCGACCTATGCCAACCTTCACAAGTGGCCGGTGGCTGAGGTAGAGTTCGTACGGTCACTCAATAGCGGCGGTAGAAAGTGTTCTACCTCGGTGGTGGATAGCATCTCTTGTAGGCAAATGTACCTTAGAAGCTATACCTTCGCAATAAAAGAGGAGAATGAAGATGTAAGAGGAGATCTAGATGGCCACCATGACGCTAGTGACACAAGAAACGAGCATGGTTGTTTTGGAGGAGAAAGGATGAAGGCGGTAAAGATCAATATGAGGGAGGGAAAAGTGATACGGGCATAGGGCATCTGTGGGCAGACTCGTTCGGAAGTGTTTGTCTTGTGCTTTGCTCGACTAAGTTTAATATAATGAAAGAAAAAGTTTGTCAATGGAGACAACAATATATAGTTAATAAGTTTTCAGAATTTAGTTGTTATGATTTGCTCTTTGGCATTTGTATATAGCTTTTCAACCTAAATTATGTCAATGAATGATTATCATTTTAACCAAAATGTTTGCTCTTTGGCAGTAGTTTGGTATTCGTCTCTTGTCAATCTGTATATTGTGAATGAAAGATATTATTTTGCAATACTAGCCATTGAACCTTTAAGAAAAAAAAACACTAAAGCCACTAGGTCTTCAACTATTTCTCTTAAAATCATACTACAAGACATATTTTACCAATATATCATATAATATTTGAAGTTTATAAGTACAAAAATTGCATAATAATAAGTTAAAGATAAAAACTGGGCGATCTATAACTCAAACAAGATTTTTGTAACGCCATGACCTCTCTTGCCTGTGGCCTCCTACACTCATTCACTCGTCCTGGTGAGTTAATTTCTTTTAGTTTTTCGATAGACACTACTACATATATCACAAACCGTTACAATTTTATGTTGAGATGTATTATTTTACTTGTAATTTTATGTAAAACAAAGTATATTTCCAACGCCGGTAGTTGCTTCTTTGTTATCTATTGGTTTCCCTTAACGCTCCACCTGCTTAGGCTCTGATCGTCTGGAACGCTCCTTTAGAAGATTTCACCGGTCATTAATTGATAGGACAAAACATATATAGCAAGAGAGGCAGCGATTATTCTCAAAACACTTATTGACTTGAGATTCTGCATGTCTTTTTTAATTAATCTAGGGTATGTTAAACTTATGAAAAAATTTAGATTAATCTCCAAAGGAATGTATATCCCCACGAACGACCCTCTTATACATATATATATAATAGATTTTTTTCTATTTATCACATGTGGAAAGTGGATTTGATGACACATTTCCTCATATATTCATTATTTTTATATTTTTATGTCATATTTTTAGACTACCATAATTTGGTCTATCACTATCTAATTGTGCACTATATAATTATTCTCGCGCTAACATCATCATAATAAAGTTTTATTTATTTTATTGGTTACTAAAATTAAAGATGAATAAGTAAATAAGTAAAATATAATAAATATATTTTACATATATAAGTTTTACAACTAAAAATAACATAATTTTCATTATTTTATTATTTTTACTATTCTTTATTATTTTATTATTTAATTATATATTAATTTTACTATTAAAATTATAATATAACCAAACTAAAAAGAAAAAATTAGAGCACAACACAAAATCTAAAGTTAAAAATTTTCACAATCACAGAGAAAAAAATGCCCATAATAACACTAAATCAATAAAAGTCCTGAGCTGAAAGAAGATCAAGAACGAAGACTAACTTACCTCACCTCACCATAGAGTGTCTTGACAAAACAAGCTGAAGTTAAAAAAAGATAGAAAGATAAAATATGAGATGAAGTAATCTCCCAAATACAAAGGAGCCCAATCAAACACAAAAAAAAGAACCAAGAAAGTGGGTCAGAGGAAAAATAATCACCGGCAGACCAAAGTCACCACGTAGCAGAAAAATACATGCCTAAAGCACTGAAAGCACAATCACCAGCTAACAAGTAAGAAGCATCTCAAAAATTAAACAAGCACATACAAGGAAGCCATGCCACTGAAAAACCACAAAGCTCTGGATAGAAGGGACCAAAGCTACAAGAGATTAAATCCATAAGGGGAGAAGGAAACAACCTGAGGGAGGGAGGTTGGAAGCCAACCTAAGAGAGGGAGAGTGGAAGCCAACCACCGAGAAACCAAAGCCCAAGCTTGAGACCATAAACAACCTTCAAAGCCCACAGAGCATAGACGGAGGAAAACACTATCCGAACCTAAAGTGACAAACATGGCGAAAAGGAGAGCCACCAAAGACGCGAGCAGCGATAAAAGCTGCAATGAGATGAGAACATAGAGGGAAGGGGAACGAAACAAAATCATCAAAACCGTGGAATCGTCTTCGAGCTATGAAAGAGAGCATAGAAGTCAAATCACTGAAAACCAAATCTTGAAAACCAAGACGAGCAAGGATTATCAACGGTAAATCAACGACGAGGATGACAACATCAAACAAGACTTAAACTCTGACCCAACCCAAGGAAATGTAGTTCCTAATATCAGCCGAATCTAATGAAGAAGAGGGAGCCAGCCAATATTGATCTGTACAGACTACAACTTCGTTGACAAACAACCGCAAAATTGGGAACTCATAAATTCGATCTACAAAAAATACAAAATAATATCACAGGAGAAGAAGGCGAAGAAAGAACAAGAGCACAGAGGTGGTGCGAAGCACCGCACACCGGAAGGTAAATGAAATATATAGATGGTGATGCCGCAAGGTCAAATATGGAGAGAGTGCAACAACATCTTAAAAAGAATAATGTTCAAAAATATGAAAAAAAATTATAATTTTGACGCTGAAACCGTTAATATTAGAATCAACAAATGCCTAAATGCAAAGCTTTAAATTCAATATATTTTATTCAGACCCACTTCACCATTAACAAGTACTACTATACACACAACAACACATTTAAAAAAAGCATAATGTATTCACCTATCACCTACTATTACAAACACAATAAAAATATCAATAATGCTCTTAAAATAAAATGGACTACTTATTATATCATCCAAAAATCATGTTAAAAATAAAACAATATTTCACGGGAAGCGCGATACGCCCTAATATTCAAGGAGGTCAAATATTTTAGGGATAGTTATAAGATTAAATAGGCTATAAATATTTTAATAAAGTTTTTTTAATAAATTTTATTTTAAAAATTGAAGGTCTTTTCTACATAACTTTTTTAGAAAGAACTTTTGAAAGATTTTATGCCAATATTTCATTTAACTATTTCGAAGGACCATACTTGCAAATATTTAAAATATAATTTAAGCAAAGAGCTCATATTCATATAGCACATGATAGAGTATAGTGAAATGCTTTATAACCCATATTGTTTAGTAACCCAAAACTCGTCTTGCACTGGATGACCATCATGTGGTCAAAGATTAATGAGCTCCAATCACTAAACCAGTTAATTTTGCTTATGCATGTCATTAAGGACTAAGATTTGACAAAAATATAAGTAGGATTGGATATGGACATAGCCGTGTGAACATTGATATTGGTTTCCTAAAGTTTGAAGTATTTTATATAGGGATACACCCTCAATACAAAAGAAAAACTAAAATAAAATAAAAATACTTATAACCCCTCTAAAATCTTTCTTTTTTTGAAAATTATATAACCCTAAATCTACCTGATATTAAGCACTAAGGTTTGACGAAACATTATTTACTGAGCTTTTACTGTCTTTTGAGCATATATGGTACTGTAAACTTTACGAATTTTTACAGGTACCTCTAAGTAGGTGATAATATTACCAATATAGTGAGAAATACAAGGGCGCGATCTATGTACCACGGTACCTAGTCAAGTGTCCCCTACTAATTTTTATTTTTTCTTAAGCAAACTTAGCATAATTTGTCTAATGCTCATAGTTCACTGAAGAAATATTGGTAAATGGTCCAACAATTTTTTTTGTACTTTAATGTTGTCCCCTCCCCCGGCTCCCGTGTGAATCAATAAGGACCTTCCTGTGCAGGCTAAATACTCTTGGTGTTGATCTATTATTTTTCATTTATGGACGTTGATAAGATCTTTCCATTAGCAGCACTTTTAAAATGCATAGACCCCTCCCCCCTCGAACTAAGTTAGTCTACATCCGCCCCTGAGAGATAACGTTTTACCACTGCATTAACTTTTACCCTGCATGATTGACCTCAATATAAAACGATTTAAAGATGAGAAAACTTTGACATACGTAACCTGGATTTTAATAATTTCCACATATGCATATATAGAGGAATCAGCGAAAATCATGCAATATTTTTGACTCAGAAGAATGAACGGATTTCATAATGTGCGCAAGAGGATAGAGTTGAAAAGTATAAGGTTAGTTGAGAAAGCCTCTCAATTTTTCTCTGACTTGGTGATTTCATTTTAAAATTACATAATGATAAAGATAAAAGATAACATATATATATAACAATCCTACCCAATGTTCACAAAGAAGGAAACTTGAAGTAGCCACCAAATAAAAAAAAAAGCTTTAATGGCTTCCAAACACAAAAGATGATCATATAAACATCACAAGCGACATCCACTCCGTCCAGAAGATGGAACGAGTGCACCAACCTCCACAAGTGGCCGATGGCAGAGGTGGAGTTTGTACAGTCAATCATCCACGGGCAGATAGCCACCATCATACGATGGTGATGAACAACATATCTTCTAGGGCAAATTTACCTCAGAAGCTTACACTTTCACTAGAAAGAAAATGAAGACCAAGGCGGTAACACTGGTCACCAGTGCAACATAGGAGGAAAAAGAGTCTGCAGAGGACAACGAAGAAAGGTATGAGGAAAAAGAGCAAAGCAACACCGGTGTAGGGCATTGTTTTGGGGGTCTTATGGAAATGTTTTTCTTGTACTTCCTCTAGTAAAGTTCATATTGATCCGTGAAGAAAAGTCATCATTTGAGATGTATGAGAATTAATAAAAACAAAATAACTTTTTGCAAGATCATAATTGATGGGTTTTGTTGAGAATGTATAAGTTTGAAAACAGTGGGTTTCAAGAATAAACGGATGTGACCGGTGTGACTGTGATTGGGTGGTAAGGAAATTGGGCTGGGATGTTAACACGTTCAAGTTCGACGCACGTGTTGCGCGACAAACTAAGTTACAATTACTTGGTCACCTATACGAATATAGGTCCATACTTGTAGGACCCATATTGAATGTCCGGAGAACGTTTATCCGTGGACTGCATCTCCCCTAGAAATTAATTTTGCATTCTCGTTGGATTTGTGGTACTCTAGGTTAAATAAAAAGAACAGAATAAACGGATGAACAGAGTTTGTTTATGTATGAACAGGAGAAAGAATATTACCAATGATCATATACATTTCCTCGATGGACTTGAAGTTATCAAAAAAGTTCCCGAACATTACGTCCTCTGATGAACCAATTCAAACCAGTCTTTATTGAGTTGTGGTTCAACTCAGACCATTTACATAATGGATTAGATCAATCCATAACTCATTTAAATTAAGGGATTAATGATTTTAATGAGTTGGCTAATTATTATATATTAATAACTAGGGGTGGTGCCCGCGCTACGCGCGGGTTGTTGGCATCTTTGTAGAAGTTAATTTGTTAATTATTTTGTAGATATTTTCATTTAAGTATATTGGTTTTTTTGGTTTTATTTCGATTTTTTATTTTGTTTTTAAGTAGTTTTCTATTTTTCGTTCGGTCATATTGAGAGAACAAAATATATTATAATTATGAGGTGCAATAGTACGAATTGTTGCTGTATAATGAGTTCTAATATTGAGATTGAATAGTAGAATTAAAATATATTAAATAATGTATACAAACTTAGTCATTTGTTGTACAAATAGCATTTTTCGCATCTCGTCTTAACGTTGTTTGGTGGCCAAAGTATTGTTTCCTTTGTTGCTTGTAATACGGTGGAGTAAGGGTGGGAGTCTTCTAACTCGAACACCATGCAATGTTTTTTTAATTCGTTTCCAACATTTATCTCCCACCGTATGGTCTTCTTTCCAACCAATTTTATTGAAATAACCTTTCTCCGGTGTTACTTTCTCCCCTGCATAACATGATTATTCCATATAGATAGATTGCATCAACATATGATCCTTCTGCGGATGCTTGTATATGGCGGAGACCGGTTGAAGTGTTGTTTTTTTTCAAAGTATTCTTGAATACCTTTACATAGTGAGCTTCTATATTACCGGCTGCTAAACATTTGGTCATTAGATCATGATACCTTGTTAGAGAAGCAAGTGGATGGATGGTCAATGGTCGAAGTCGTAATCTCTTGTAAACACTGGTGTCATTAGCAGCTTCAGCCAGTGATCGTGATGTTTGCATGACATTCCTTGTGGTCGTCCTTGGCTTCTCAGCTACCCGAGAGATTATTTATCCTTTAATGTCTTGAGGAAGGAGCTCCAACGTTGATAGTTGCTCAGCTGGTTTCATTATTATGTTTGAGTGGGTTTTTGTTGTTAAGTGGAGGGTGAGGTTTGTATTTATATTGAGTTGTGAAATTATTGTGTGTTATACGTTTCGGAAAGATCGTGAGATGGTTTTTTAATAGGTAATATTTTGTAATTAATTATTTGATTTTATCTGTAACGACTGACCCTATAATATCTACCGTATCCGAAAGTAAGCTATTACTAAAATCTGTTTTTAAATATTAACTTGGTAATAGCTGTTACAATAATCTAATTGTGATGTATATAATTTAAGTTCTTAAATATTTTGTCCGTTTTTGTTTTAGCTTGAGATTGGTTGTAAAATATTTTGTGTATTTTTTTTTAAATTTGTGTTAAGTAGTTTTGTAACTTATGTATTATTTTGTGTTTTCCTGTTATGTTTGGTCGAATATGTTTTATAAGAAGCCATTTTTTTTTCCGAAAAAGCTGTAATAGAAATTTCATACTTTAAACTGAATCAAAAATCTAGGGAGTACGGGAGTAGAAGTGAAAACATCAAATGGAATGCGAAAACAGGAATAGAATGCAAAATTAGAGAAGGAAAGCAATGCATGGGTAGAGAACAAATTTCAGAAGTTGCTTGAAGTGAAAAACACCGCTTGCATCTGGTTGTCATGTCATTGATGTGACACCTCTTGGGCGGTTTGAGGAGGATCAAATTGCGGATATAACGATCGTTCATTTGAAGTTCGAAAGGCCTAAGTGATTTCTTTATGTTTTTTCCAGCAGCGATCAGCTTTTTTCTTGCTTGTCCTCCATCCAAGGGTAGCCAAATATCGCTTCCCTTCATCGACATTGCCTCTGGCGATCATTAGTATGCCATATAGGTACGGACCGTTTGTCACAATTTCCGTCAGCAGAACGGCGGAGGTGATCCCAATCCTTTGGTTTTGTTGTTGTTGTGGAAATACTCTTTCATTCCTTTGATATAGCGGGCATGAGGGTTGTTCTTCTCCAAACATAACTCCATAAGGTCTGCGTAATTGTCCACTGCATTGATAGGGTCGTCAAATAAGTAGCTGATGTCAAGGTTCTGGATAGACGATGGTGATTCAGATCCCGAAGGGTAATGGTTTGAGAGTGGTGAGTTGAATCTTGGAGTTGAGGATTTTTCATTGGATTCTTCGGTTGACACAATAGGATCAGTATGAGGAGAAGGACATTTTTTTCTGTTATTGTTACGTTGTATTTGGATGTCATATAAGGTTAGTGGAGGATGGTTTTATAATGGTTTGGAAATCTGAATATTGTAACGAAGATAATTATGTTGTAAATGTGTTTGTTGGTTTTGTAATTTTGGGGTTAATAATTGAGTGGGAGCATCGCCTGATTGTAGTCGTCGATTGTGTAAATATTAAGAGGTTATTTGATTTGATGTTTGGAGGCGAGATTGGTGCGATATGTTTTAAATTACTATTTCCTGGGATTATGTTTTTTTTTTCTGCTGTGGGAAACTTGTATGGTTCAAATTTTTAATCTCTCAATATCCAAATTTTGTGGAAATGGGCCGGTTATTCATCGTACATTTTTGTTGGATATTTTTTTTAAATAACAAATTACAGCCCAAAGGTTTGGAGTGCAGTTTTTTAAACTTGAATAAGTCCAACGTCGGATTTTTGAGGACTGGGACTTCTGGGTTGTTGGTGCTATTTTAGTTTGTTTGATAAATGTGGTAGATGATTGTAGGAGTTATCGGAGTATATGATGTTGTTGAGATATGTTAGTGTAAAGATAATGTGAATAAGAACGGTTTGTTATCAGTTTATACACCTAAACATATAAGGATTGCATAATTATTTTTGCAGGAGATCGAGAAGTGGTTATTCTAGTGTAAATTCGAGACATGAAGACAGGATTGCAGTCAAAATTATATAAATATGTGGTCTTTTGAACGATGCAGTCTGAGAAACAGCTTTTTCTACAAAACCAAGATGTCTGCATACTCTACTGTCGTAGTAGTCTTTCTATTGTTGTTTGACCCTTTAATTTTGTTCAACGTCAAGTAACTGTTGCTGTCAATGTTATGAACTCGACGGCTCACCATTGCTGAAAACTGTAATGAATGTAGTAATGTTTTCATGATACATATTGTCTTCAGTGAGAAGTATATTTATTAGGAAACAGATGCAAGTTACTTACTTGTCCTGAGGTTTCTGAAAGTCTCTCTGTACACCTATATTAGTGACAACATCCTTTTCTCGTTGTTCCTTCTGTACCATCTAGAATTTTCAGGCCTCTGGATTTGTTCACGCGTGAGAGAGAACGTACAGCTGGCCGTGACTACACACTGGTCTTCGGAAGATAGAGTGCAACCTGTTTCAAACTCTGACCTTGGCTCTTATTTATAGTCATCGCACAACACAACCTCACAGGGAACTGCCTTCTTCTGAAAGTAAATGGATGCATAGTGTCATTTGGTGATAACTTAATCCTTGGGATCAAGACTCTATCTCCCACATGAGTCCATGTTAATAGCTCAGCCTCTAGAACTCTATGTCCCCATACGTGAATCACCATTCGTGTTCCCCTGCATACGCCATTACGCTCGGTTGAGGTTTCGTAACATCATCACTGGAACACCAACCTTTAGATACAGTTTATGGTTTGGCACCTGGAAACTCAATTTGAGTTTAAGTATTCTTGGTAGTTACTTGTCCAGTCATCTCTGAGGTGCTCTCAAAGGCAACACTGTCTGAACTTAAATCTCTTTCTCAGCAGAAGGTTACTTAGACATGAGGTAGGAGTTAATCTCATGGTGCACTGGCGTTAGTTGGGGCTAGATTGCTCTCTCTGTTAAAGTAAGAAACGGTTCAAGTAGTTATTAACAAAGGTTGGGGTAGGTAGCACCTGAAATTGACTGTTGCGGATGGATCAGTACCTGGGATCATGAATTCATTCTCCTACATATAACCTCCTCTCCCTCCTCTGGACTGCGACCCTCTGTTTGCACGGCTTAGCCGGCATTTCCCTACCTACTTCCAGTATCTCATTTTGCAAACTCTTTGTCAGCTTCTCGGGGCAGTCTCATTGGTTGACAGATAAATTTGTGACCTTCGCAAAATGGCCATAGATTATGACTTGCTAATGGGAAGCGGTTTACTGTATTTTGTTCTAAATACCTGAGGCACAACATCGCTAATATATTGCTGAAAGGTCACCAGCCAAGACCACTCGTCTTCCCACCTAAAAGGTTTATCAGCCAGCTTGTGGATCTTGTAGAGATTGGCAGGTCTCATAGTGTAACGGTCCAGTGTTTCAAAGGCCTGGCGTGAGACATGGGAGCTTCGTCCCAGATGATCAAGTTTGTTTTCACAATTAGAGTAGCCAACATAGAACCATATGTTATGTCACACACTGAGACGTCACTTAAATTGAGGGGGAGCTTGAAACGGGAATGAGCGGTTCGTCTCCTGGTAGTAACAAAGCGCAATCCCCAGCTGATGCTACAGGAATGACAACCTTTCCAACTGATCTGAGTTTTCTATAAATCGTTTTGTATAAAAATGTCTTACCAGTCCCTCATGCGCCATATACAAAGAACAACTCTCCAGCTTTTGGTTGTTGACAGAGTCAATCACAGAGTCGTAATATTTCTCTGGTCATCATTCATGGTCTGAAACAGTTTTTCATGCTCCATGGCTCCTTCTCGGTGTCATAATTAAGTTCTTCCCGTAGCACAGAGTTTGATATTTCCTGCAATACACTTCTGTCTGGCTTTGGCATCCCAGGAAAATCAGTTAATGATTTGTCATTCTCTTGAGGAGGCGCTCTAATCTCCATTAATGTGTATTGCTGCAACTGGACATCCTAAAGAATCAAAACCTGGGAAGCTAAATTCTCTCTGTTTCAATGTATAGAATATCTTCTCATAAAATCTTCCACGCATGTCCAAAAGTTTAGGGGGTTTTCCAACTTCGCAATAGATCAAGATAGTGATGAATTACTCCTTAATTGACGACATGTTGCTAGTAGGAAGGCTCAACTATGGCATCATGCCATTCCTTATCGTCGTCTAGTAACCCTCTGGCATAGCAAGCATCTCTAGACTCCTTAAAATTGTACTTCCAACAGTGTAGAGGTCATCATAACTCGTGGCTCCCTTAACACGTGACGGAGAATCCTGAGGTAGTAAAGGTCTCCTGCAGCTGGATGCACATAAATATCATGCCTATTGATGACCCTTGTTTCCTTGGTGTCCATGTTTTGAGTTCACTATGATAGACAAACCGAGAAGGGGAACTGAATGTAAGTAAGTTCTCTAGCCTCTTCATAAGTCTGGTTAGCCACAAAATATGCAGTTAGCATTGTTTTCTCAATATCATCCTTTGAGAGAACTTCTCTAGACTTTTGTTTTGGTCGTATACCAGCATGTGTTTTCCTGGAAGATGTAATGTAAGTTTCATAACAGAAGGCTGGTTGTGGTGTATGTGGAAAGAAAATAGTCTCCATGAGGCTTCACATACTGAGATGTACCTACATCCAGAAACCTGTCAATCTCGTCCACCTCAAGATGCTGTTTTTTTTTCTCCAAATTTGCCTTGTCTTTGATACCAGTCTGCTCAAGCAGAATAAGTGCACGGTCCACTCCTTTGGTTATGTATTTGAAGAGATACTTGATTGCACTTGTCTTGCAACACCACTCAATATTTATGTGTGCCTTGTATTTTCTCAGGAGGGGAGGTTATGTGGCACCACATAACGATTATCTAACTCTATAGTACCTTTCAAAACAGATGCTCTGCTATCAACCCGCCTCTTGTAGACAACAAAACCCGATTTTTCTATCTTAGTATGGTTTGAGAATGGCTTTGGGTACTTCTTACTGCATTCTCCTTTTCCATACATGGTGAGAGAGGTCGTTGTGTTCCACAAGGCCCGTGAATCATGTGACGGTCTACCAAATCAAATCCCTCTCTATTTGTTTCTTTGTCTGGGAGCTCAGCTGATATGTATTTATCAATAATTGCAGCAGTTGCTTCTTCCCTTAAAACCTTCGAACCAAAGAAGAATATCTGCGTGTGGAAGGCCGCGTTTCTGGAATTCAATTGTGTAGACCACTGAATATTAAGATAAAAGGTAAGCCGTTAGATGTGTAGGTAAGAACTGATTGATTAGGATTAGGTTTAAGTGTATATTAAAATATAAAACTTAGTACGTACCTGCAACTGGTTTTGGGAATAAGACACCTTTCTTAAAGTCTGACATCATCTCTTCTAGCTTCAGCTTAAAGACTCTGCATTCAAGATCTGGCTTACTGTTTTCTGAATCACCTCCATAAACATCTAATTGTTCTCTCAGTTCAACCCGATTTGGGTTTGCTGTGAATGTGATAAAAAGGTTTGGATTACCATACCAACGACAGATAGCCATTGCTTCTTGATATTTCTCAGACATATATCGAGGTCCTGCAGTGAATGAAGAAGGCAATATGACTTTTTTCCCGACGTGGCTAGCATCTGTATCTCCACTTTCTAATGCATCGCAGACGTTTGTATATAACTCTGCCCGCAGTTTTTTCTGGTTTAATCTGATAAACCTTAGTCTCTCCTGTTCCGTGGCAGTGTAAGCATCTACTATATACTGATGAAGTAACCTTCCTGACTTAATTATAGTCATACCCACAGATGGTCTTGTTTGGATCTGGTGAGCATAGTACTCTCTCATTGTCATGTATTCTCTTTTTATTTTTGAGTTTTCTGTAACAATGGTAGGGGATCCGCTCGTCGTAGCCGTATTCTCCGTACAGGAAGAGTAAAGGATACTGAAGGCTCATATAGAGAGGGTTTAAGTCACTGATCCTCTGCAGCCTAGATGACTTGTACTCCAAGACAATATCTTTTCCTGCAGAGTCTGTTGTGAAGTCACCTACTAACAGTCCACCTATCTCAGCTGCAGTTGGTAAGTCATATTGTCTTCCTCGATGCTCTGGTTCACTAACGTGATAGTGAAATCAACTGTACCACCAGAGATGAGACGGTCTCGAGCATGTCTGAAAGTTTTTGCGAGGTTAATTTTCATACATCATCTTGATTATATCAGCTATCAAATTGTAATCAATTGCCAAGGCTGAGGTCCCCTTACTAAAAGCCTTCTTTCTGTTTGCCAACTCATTTTCTGTGTCCACTATATATAACTGCAGATACTGTGGAGGTTTGCCATCAGATGGAAGCAGTGAACCGATTTGGTGGTGGGTTTGCCCATGGAGCCTAAATTCAAAGGGTCCAGGAGTGTCTGTCACAGTGTGATCAATCTTACCACCCATTGATGTGGAAAGCCAACATTCAATTTGCCACTAGGATTTGTAGCTGGAAACTGTTTTTTTCGAGTAGTTCTTTCAGTGGAGATGGTGGTTGACGTCTAGGTCGAAGCTTAACACGTCCTTTCTGACAGAATATGCTAAATAGTTTTGGGGAGTTCCTTGTCTCTGGTACAACAGTCTCACCATTCCAGACGATAGCTTGACAAGCGGAGCATGTAACTAACTCCCATTTATTAACAGGTAGGCGGCGGTAGTTTCCTGCAATATCAAATAACAATCATAAGGCATAGTTGTCAATGTAAGTGTGTGTTTCATGGTCATCATGGTGTTGTTTAATACCTCCTCGGCTCCCACTTCCAGACCCACTTGCTGTTGGAAAAGAGGGTCAGGGTGTGATGTCAGTCACTACGATTGATTGTAAGTATGTAAACTTAACATGAACATAACGCCTTTCATAATGATGATTGACTATTTCTCATTCAATAAATTGGGGATCAACTCACTCTTGTTTGTCGTGGCTACTCTCTTGCATTTTTGCTTTCCCATCCGCAAAGCTCGAGCTGTCTTGGCGTTAACTGAAGATGTCATGTTATTTAGTGCGGAGAGTTGTGGGATTATGTTACAACTCGCTTATGAATTGAGTTTCTATTACCTTTATCTAAGTCAAACAACATTGATATCATCAGCTTCATGAAGGACGATACCTCCTGTAAAGTGAAACATGGATATTATACAAAACTGTAGGTGAGGTGATTTAGATGAATTTAACGTAGACTGCCTTGCAGTGGTGCTGTGTGACGCCTGCTTGCGCGGATAAGTTGTCGTCGTTGTCTTGCCACTCTACCATTGGCTACTGTGATTGTAATCATAACAGAGGAATTAGTGTCATTACGTTTGTAATAAATTTTGAAATAAGTCATTGCCTTATAGATTTTTTACCTTTAAGAAGAGATTCGTATGATGAGTTGTTGTGTAAGGTGACTGGTTGTAGTGAAAGATATTGTTCTTTCAACCAAGGTTGCCGTATATCTGTGACTGAGGAAATTAAAGAAGATGAATTAGTTGGTAAAAGTGTTCCAGATGAATAAGTTCTCAAAACTGTAAAGAACATGTATGCGCCTGCTTAGGACCTACCATTTTTTTTCCGGCATCTTTTGGTTACAGGTGATGATGATGATGTGGAGGCGTGAGGAACACTCTGCTTTTCCCGGGAACTCCCTTTCACTGCTTTGCCTTTCACTTCAAGTTGCGTCTTCACCATGATCAATGTAAATTTTGATAGCAGGAGTAATCAAAAATGTTAACCTGCTTAAGAAAAATACACGTAAAGAATGTATGGGATAGGTGAAGAGCAGGTGGCTTTTGATATTTCACTGCATTTGCAATGTGCAATAAAGATACATTTGGGAGGCATATAGGCACTCTGAGACAGTTACAGTTAAAATAAATTAGGAAGATGTTTGATATTCTATTTATCGAAAGTGTGTAGTGGAACAAATAATAATACTAAAGAAAGTCAATTATTAAAACATAAAAAGTGTGAGTGCTTCTATTGATATGTAACTTAGCGTAACTAGCATTTGAACATAATTATGTTAGTATTGCTGTGTTTAATGTCATGTGTTTGTAAGATGTCATAAACATATTGATTGTAGAATAATGTAGTAATTATGTTCAATAGGTTTGACAAAATATTTCTCTGAAAATAATAGACTGTGTGGGTAAATATGTTTTGGGATGTCTGCATCATAGGTAATGAGGATAACATATATCATGCATCATATTCCCTGGTAGATGTGATGTGGTCATTAGGGTGATGCGACGATGGTCATGATTCCATTAGTATTGCTGGTCTTAATCTCTTGTGTGTGTAAAGTGTCATAAATATTTTGATTGTATAATAATGTATTACTTATGTTCAATATGTTACTGAATATTTTTGGGTAAATAATAGACTTTGTGGCAAAATATGCTATCGAAGGTCTGAATAAAACCTTCTGAAGTCGATAGAAGGGTAATAAGTAAGCATTTCATTAATAATTTAAAACGACAACCACAACTTATATCTGAATAAAACAAAAGGTAAATAGGTTTAAACGAAAAGGAAAACAAAACCGAAAAAGATTGAAACGGCAAAAAAAAACGATACTGAAGCAGTAGTTGATAAGAATTAGTGGTTGTCGAAAATATAGGCGTGGACTCATTCCAACACGTGCTTTCTTCTGGGCATTCCTGTCATCAGAGGTGGAAGCATCAGCGGTAAATGGATCATCAGCAACATTGCAATTGGTGGCAACTTTGTCTTCTGTTCCTGGTGCCAGAACTTCATGCGGTGCTGCTTCAGGGGGATTTGCACCTTCCTATTATTAAAATAATGAAAAGAACGATTATATATTGTTAATTAATAGCAGATGTTGCAAATTAACGTTAATAGAAGGCACAAACATGTTCGACAAAAGTTGGCATAGGTGCAAGCTCACGCTCTGGAAAGATGCGAGAGATGGTAATGTTGATGCTTTGAAGAAAAATTGAAATCATTCAGCTTGAGCTGGAATGTGTAGGTATTCCCAACAATCGCAGCAAGTGACTGAGGCAGCTCAGTATCAACCTGAGCATCAACACCGATTCCCTGCAGTCACGGAAACATAATTTTAAACATGGAAACCACCACTTAATAGGTAATAGTTGATACCACAATCTGCGCAGCCTCAGAAGCTTGGGTGTTTGTCAGTTTAGCCATCTCCATATCAAAACCAAGGAAAGATGCTGTATCAGTGCCGTCTGACACAGAGATAGTCACTCGGTACCTATTTTCAGAGAATGGGCATTAGTACAAAATTAAAGTGGCTGAAACTATATGACATTCACTTCAATTTCACCTGAGTGCAGACACAGCATTGGCTTCATTACATGAAACACATGTAAATGAAGATACTCCCGGACAAGTTTTTTTTGAGCATCCGGAGCAGCCAATATAACACCAACCATCATCTTGCTGGATCCCGGTCACCTTAGCAGTGCAGAGGGAACTCAATAATTCTGTCATGCGTAGAAGAAGTAGAAAATTACAGTACTCCGATACTCAGATGATGAAGCTCAAAGTGTATTAAAATTAAATATACCACACTAAACCTGAGGATCAGCAGTGATAATAAATTGGTTAAGCTAGAAATGGTGAGTGGCTCAATCTTCTGTGCATGAACAATCTTGGACGAAGACCCTTGCTGGTCTGGCTCCTTCACCTGACAATCTGAAGGACGTAGAACATGGAAATGAAGTAAAACAAATAGGAAACATAGCTTTATAATATTCTCAAGAAAGACAAAGCTGTGTTTTTATAATTACTTGCCTGTCAAACACTTCTTTCCGGTTGGAGTCTCATGGTCAAAATAGATATGTGAGCCAGAGTGGCAATTCAAATATAGCCGGTCTGAGAGAACATATGAGGTTTATTAAAGAGAGTGACAGTCCACAAACAAAGACACTATTACATGGATTTATCGAGACAACATATAACAGTCCAAAACACAGACACTATTACATGAATTTACCTGGAACATCAGATAAATGCAACAAATGTGGAAACTGATACTTTCTTACCCGCAACAATCTTTTGGATTTATGCTTGGTGACAAGTACAATTTTTGGCTCTCACCCATATCTCTCAAACTTGTCGTAGAATGCAATAGCCAGAGAGTCAAACATACTAACACATACATTGACAGCACTTGAAAGTGACGATTATATAAAGTCCTTTGATTTATTTCGTTCCAGTAGCTACTACTATGAAGGAAATTTTAAAAAATAAGTACCTATCAAGATGCAGAGTAAGCATTTCACGTTTTGCCCCCGGAATACAGTATGTGATTGTGCTCCTGATTGCACTTAGCTCACCCATGATATCTGAGAAATGGTTAAATGAGAATAATTAAGCACATGTTATCAGAAAATTGAACTACGAAACTTAGATGGAAGAAAATTACTCAGCTTCAAGTTACCATACCAGGCAGTTGTTTGTTGGTGTTTGCTAGTGCAAGCAACTCCTCGTATGGTCGGAACCGGAAAGTTCACTGAGTATGGCTTATCGGAATCCGTGAGCCTTCAAAAGAGGTTCCATCGTTGAACTGTATGGAGAGGGGGGCATCAGATAACCGGAAATTGTTGTTACTTGCGGCGTTACATCAAAACCGCTCAACGTGTACATAGACCTTCGATGAAACGCTGTCTGAATCTGGGAAGGACGGTTTGCACTCACCGACCTTTGCATAAGTGTTGGCTGTTGGAAAAGAAGAAAATCGATAGATTATACAATTGACACTGATACTATAGGAGTGGGGATAAATGGAAACAAAGCTTCCTCTTACATTCTCATCGATGAGTAGCATGTCAGGCTCATCAGCTCACCGCCTTTCTTGACATTCCTGGCCTCCCAAAACCTTAGCAATCGAACTTCTGCAGTGTTGGAGCATCGCCCAGATTTCAAATCAGAAAGGAGGGTGTATGAATTTGCCATCTTCGAAATAGGTAACTGAACAGACTATTCGATGTAGTTCTGCTTTTCATCGCAAGGAGCTGCACTATTTATACTCGTCGATCCAATCAGTTTCTGTGGAATGCGATGAGGTTTTATTCCTTCCTCCAGAGTGGGAGTGGTGGGCTAAGCACATAAAAGCGAGAAATAAAGAAGATATTAATGGTGAATGTATACGTTACAATGATGGACTCGTCTTGCAGAGAAGGTTGGAAAATAAACGGCTCCCATTTCGGCGAGCCTAAGCTTGGAGGCGTAGAAAACAATGACGAAGATGGGAAGGTAACCTAAAACTTTTGGGCTACAATGAGGAAGAAGGGAAGCTAACTTAATACTTTTGGGCTCCTTATCATTTTCTTCTAGCCCATACGATTTGCAGAACTAGATATAATACTTTTGGGCTTGTAATCATTTTCTTCAACTCCATACGATTTGCAAAACCAGATATAGCCCATGAACTTATTTATTTCTTGTAGCCCACAACGCCTATTCCCTAATTGTTCATTAAGATGCTACCAAAACTACCCAAATAATTGAATATGTCGCCTCTTTCTAGATGTTGACGTGTCAGTAGAAGTCCCCTCCTCCCAGCTGATGTGTACATATTAAGGAGAGACACAACTCTACTTTATTTTGATAGATATTACACAATAGTATATAATTCACAACTCATACACATTTTATGTTTTCAGTAAGTTTATAATTATAAATCATAGATCTAACGCGATGGAGAAAAATGTGTTAGATTGCATGTTTCACAATAATATTTCATCCATAATTCATAACACATACATATTTATGTGATTATATTTTATATACTACACAACAAAATTAACATACGATTATAATATGTAGTATTTCTTAAACACTTTTCTACATAACATATGTATTTTTAATTTTGAACTAGTGGATTGGCAAAACCTCTAATTATGAACACATTTCTACTTTACGGATTCATAAACCAATATCATAAGAATACAAGAAGATATTTTTAAATGTAAATTGCATAAATGTTTACTAAAAAAATCACGAACATAATATAAAAAGGAGAAAAGGAACAACTGGTTGACAAGATAACAATTGGTTTAAGATCAACAGACGAATCCTTGAGGAAGAGTCTTGCCACAAGAGTTGAGAAGCAAAGTAAGAGCAACGGGAACTTTAACCGGAGCGACTCCGAGTAGGCTGGTTTTAAGGGCGGTGCAAAGACAGAGGGCAGCTTCAAGATCAGCCAGACCTTTAACAAGTGAGCAACACTCCTGGCTCGGTGGTGTACCGATGACCTCATGAACTATACCTAACCAGCTCCCACACACTCCAAACTTTACGGTGTCTTTAGGACAATTCGTGGAGGATTTTTTTGTGGGAGGAGGGCATTGCTTGACGGCATGACAAAAGGAGAATGTTAAGTTGAGGAGTACCAACAAGACGAGAAGTAATGGAAAAGCTTTTGAGATAGCCATTGGGTTTGAGTTTGAAGCTATAGCTACGGGATATCGAAGAAGAAGAAGAAGATAGGCCTTTTAATTTGCTTTCTCTGGTGGGGCACTTATCATCGTCTCCGTGGCTACAATTGTTTGTGTTATCTCCCGTCTGGTAAACGGTTTTGTCTATTACTGAAATAGGAATATCCAGCTGGAAAAAATGATTTTTTTATGGAAGAATTGTTAGAGATACTATTATGATTCCCATATATTTTACAGTCCATTATTTTAGGAAGTATAGTTATTGTGAATACCTAGTGTCTCGATGTAAATACACCAACTCTTGTATGACACATTATATATGAGAAACACGTTTCCTTACATGTGATCAAGAGCAAATCGATAACCCTATTTTTTTCTTGGCCGCCAACTCTCAAAAACTTCTCTTCTTCATCACACAACAACAATGGCTGCTGTCCAATGCCGAACAAATCGACGCCACACAAACCTTCTCAACGTCAACATTGTTAACATAACCAAACTTACGTCAACCAACTTCATGACATGAAGCTTGCAAATCCATGCCCTCCTTGATGGTTACGACCTAGCTGGATACATAGACGGCACAACACCAGCTCCAGATCCGATGACTACAATCAATGAAGTTCTCACCACCAACCCTGCGTACAATAAGTGGCGCCGTCAAGACCGGCTGATTTATAGTGGCCTTATTGGCACACTCTCACCATCGATCCAGACTTTAGTGACCAACACAAAGACATCTCAAGATGTCTGGAAGTCCTTAAGTGCGACCTATGCAACTCCGAGTTGTGGTCACATACAACAACTGCGGCTCCAACTTAAGCACTTCACTAAAGGTGACAAGACGATTGATGATTACATGCGAGGTCTCACGAGTCGTTTTGATCAACTCGCGCTGCTTGGCAAACCGTTGGATCATGAGGATAAAATAGAGTACATCATCGATGGACTCCCCGGAGAATACAAATCAGTCGCTGATCAAGTGGAAGGCCGTGATGTATCTCCATCTATTGTCGAGATCCATGAGAAGCTTATCAACAAGGAAGCCAAATTGCTGGCAGTAACCACCACCTTACCCACGTCTACACCAATCAAAGCGAATATGGCCACCTCCAAACCAAAACAATACAACAATCAACAATACCGAGGAAACAGAAGCAACTCCAACTAGAATGGGAACAAGAACCAGCAGTATAACTCTTCCATGCAAGACACACGCCAATCCAAGGGGTACCAAAGACGCTCTCAGATATGCAGTACCTTTGGACACTCAGCAAGAAGGTGTCCTCAACTTTCTCAACAACATAACACAGGATACAACCCCTCTCCATTTCGTCCGTGGCAGCCAAGAGCGAATCTTGTAGTAGCAACACCGAACCCAACAAATGTGTGGGGCATGGATTCCGGGGCAACACATCATTTAACCAGTGACCTCAACAACATGACAATGCACCAGCCATACAATGGAGATGATTCAGTTCTCATTGGAGATGAATCTGGTTTATCCATCACCCACACTGGTTCCCTCTCTCTGCCTTCTCCTTCAAGCAAACTTCATATAAATAATGTTTTGTGTGTTCCAAATATTAAGAAGAATCTTGTCTCTGTATACCGACTATGCAATGCTAACAAGGTTCGGTTGAATTTTTTCCTGCTCACTTTCAGGTGAAGGATCTCAGCTCGGGGGTCCCGTTAATCCAAGGCAAGACAAAGGATGAGCTTTACGAGTGGCCAGTCCAAACACCTACCCTAAAATCCTTCTTTGCTTCAACCTCACCAAAAATAAAGATGTCTGTCTGGCACTTTCGCCTAGACACCCCTCAGCCTTTATCCCTAAAACTATTGTTTTCAGTTTTTCTTTACCATATGCTCAGTCTGTAAAAAAAACCTCTTTATGCTCAGATTGTGCTATCAATAAAACTCAAAAGTTACCTTTCTATCAAAACACTATTCAATCCCCTTCACAGAGTGCCTACTTGTGTCTTCAACCAAACCACTTGGTCGAATATACGTTTCCCGCCACGTCCGTTTTGACGAAACCACCTTCCCTTTCCAAACATAAAAACCCAAACAAAGTCTACAAAACTAACCTACCAATCCAATAATACCTTCCCGTCCCATAACTCAAATACCACACACACAACCACCCAGCAAACCCCCAACCGCCACTCGCTCAGCAAACGGGACCATCGGGCTCAGCTTCTCATCTGCCAGTACAGGAAAGTTCAACCGATGCCACTGCTACTGCAAGTGTCAACAACACAACCACACAAACCGAGACGTCAACAAACAATGCCACCAATACAACCCCGACCGTTCTATCTCCGGAAAACCAGCCGAGTAACACAGCTCCTGCGGACACCTGCATCATCATCGTCTAGCTCTGCGACATCAACTTCATTACCACATTATGATAATCATCATCCAATGCAGAAAAGGAGGAAGAATCACATCACCAAACCAAATCCCAAATAATTTCTGCGCAACTCTCAAGCTTGATATCGGCTGAACCACACACAGTCACACAAGCACTCAAAGACAAGAGATGGAGAGGAGCAATGTCAACAGAATAGATGCCTTCGCCAGGAATGACACCTTTGATTTAGTCCCAAGACAAACACACTTCAATGTCATAGGCTGCCGGTGGATATACAAAAATAAATTTCACACCAATGGAACACACAAAAGCTGCAGAGCACGTTTAGTAGCGAAGGGATACAATCAGACCTTGGGACGAGACTACAATGAAACGTTCAGTCTGGTGATTGAGTTGACAACACTGCATCTGGTTATTGATATTGTAGTCAGTCATTCATGCCAATCCAACAACTTGACGTCAATAACGATTTTCTTCAAGGCACATTAACTGACGAAGTGTATATGGACCAGCCACCATGATTTATTGATGCAGACAAACCAGATCATGTCTTCAAGTTAAAGAAAGCAGTTTATGGTCTCAAACAAGTACCCCGCGCTTGGTAGACAGAACTCAGCTCGTTCCTTCTCAGCCTCGGTTTTTGGAATTCTTTGGCAGAAACTTCGTTTTTGTCCTCAATCACGGCAAAGAGTACATATATCTACTGATCTATGTTGATGATATCTTGGTTACAGGAAATACGACCCACGGGATCAAAAGAATACTCCGTCTCCTCGCAGAAAGATTCTCAGTCAAAGACGCTGAAGACCTGAATTATTTTCTTGGACTTGAAGCTCATCGGACAACAAAGGGTCTACACCTAAGCCAACGAAAATACATCCTTGATTTCTTGCACAAGTACGATATGACAAATGCAAGACCGGTCACCACTCCTATGGCTTCTTCTCCGAAGCTTCATATACACTCGGGTACATCCCTGTCTGATCCCTCCGAGTATAGAAAACTTATCGGAAGCCTTCAGTATCTGCAGTTCACAAGACTCGACATTGCATATACCGTCAATAAACTCTCTCAATTTATGCATAAGCCAACCAAAGACCATTGGCAAGCAACCAAGCGCATCCTACGCTATCTTGCGGGCACCCCTACTCATGGCATCTTCTTCTCCGTGTCTAATAAGTTAATTCTTCATGCACACTCAGACGCTGATTGGGCAGGTGATACTGATGATTTTGTCTCTACAAATTCATTCATTATCTATCTTGGCAACCACCCTATCTCCTGGACCTCAAAGAAGCTAGAACGGTGTCACGAGCTCTTCAACGGAAGCAGAGTATAGCGCTGTAGCAAACGCAGCGGCCGAACTAAGCTGGATTTGCAGCCTCCTCACAGAATTTGGTGTTCAGCGTTCCTTCGGCCCCTACTGTCTTCTGCGACAATGAGGTGCGACGTTCCTATGTGCAAATCATGTCTTCCATTCGCGCATGAAACACATAGCTATTGACTATCATTACGTACGCCGGTCAAGTCAGGAAAGGAGCTCTCCGAGTGTCACATGTCAATACCAGAGACCAACTAGCTGATGCGCTTACGAAACCTCTACCCGCAGCATGATCTAGAGCTACGAAGCAAGATTGGAGTTACTTGGACACTCCATCTGAGAGGGCTTGTTAGAGATACGATTATGATTCCCAATATATTTCATAATCCATTGTTTTAGGTAAGTGATAGTTATTGTGAATACCTAGTGTCTTGATGATGTATATAAACCAACTCTTGTATGACACATTATATATGAGAAACACGTTCCTTACAAGATATCCTAAACAACCCAATAAAACGTATTTATTACAAAATAGTACGCAATAGTTAAAATAGTTAAAATGACCAAAATATGTTTTCTCTAATATATGAATTTGTTCTATTTTGTATCTATTGTAGACAAGTTTTAGTTGGGCCTTCTGATTAATCTTTAATAGTTACATTAATCAATTGAATATATAAACGAAGTCTTTGAGAAAAAATGTATTTAAGTTTTATTTCAGTTATAATAAAATCTCTGTGAGAAAAAACTAACAAGATATTACTAACAATTGTAAATATTTTAATAGAATAATACAATAACTAATTTCGTAATTAGTTATAAATTATTAATAAATTAATATTATTTAAAATTCTTATGATATAAAAAAACTTATATGTTATTTTTCTAAATTTCATAATTATAATCTATATATTATATTCAAATAGAAGTACAATATGAAATTAAATAAAATTAAAAATTGCTAATTAAAGTGCTCATTTAAATAAATAATAAAGTAATTCATGGTTAAAAAGAGTTAAAATTCATAAACTAGTATATTTTTAGAAACAAAATATTAGCATATGTTTAAACTTTTATATCTACAAACTATATCTTCTTTTTATTTTAATTTAAAACTCACAATAATATATTATCTAAAAAGAGTATAAATAAATATAATAGTATCTAACTTACTTGTAGTTCATGTGTTATTTACAAAATAAGATATCTGAAAAAATTAATAATTTAAATTATTTCGATGAAAAAATTATTTTACTATAATTTCATAGTTTTTAGTTATAACACAATCTGTGGAGAAAAATATTAAAATATTACGAAAGGTTCAAATATTTTTATAAAATACTGCATTAATTTAGTAACAAAACAAATTCATATAATCTTCAAACTCAAAAATATTTATGTACTTTTCATTGAGAAACTATATAATTTTGACAATATACTATATAAAATAGAAGTCAAAATATTTTTCATGTGTGATTTTTTTAAGTTGGACTATCCCTTTTAAAAAAGTTTTTAATATATTTGTGATATCTAATAATATCCTGACAGTTCTTACTATTAATATATTTAGCTTTCTTAACAATTCATTAAAGATGTATTAATAATAAAAAAAAATAGAAAATCTCTTAAATAGACCCTTTTGAATTTTTTGTCACAAAAATAGACCTAGAAAAAAAATAAACCAAATAGACTTTTTATTTTGAAAATTTTAATTTTTGTAAAAATTTTAAACCCCAACCTCCAAACCTCACCCCATAACTCTAAACCCTAAGTTTATATTAGTTTAACCAAAAGGATATAAATGTATATTTACAAATTTTAATAAATCTATTTTGGTCATTTTTCTCTTTAAATGCTATTTTAGGACAAAAAAACTTTTTAAGTCCACTTTGGTCATTATCTCAATTATTATCTTATCTATTAAAATAAAATTCATGTTTTTATGTAGGATCTTTTGAATCAACCCTTAAAAATTATTTAAATAAAGTTTTGTATTAGTTATAATACCTAACATCGTAACAATATATCTAATCTATTTTATTTAAAAATCAGTTTTTTTTAAGTTACGGTTATAGTTATATAATATATTATTTTTCTCTATTAATATTTAACTATTACTTTTAATTTCAGAATAAAAAATAAGCCAAATATTCCATTAGTATCATGTTATATGCTATCAAATTATTTATCGTCTCTAATCTCACGTTAATATAATTTACTGAATAATTCCTACAACATACTATTTAAATATTTATTTACAGTTATGTATTTGGATACATATTTGGTTCTCAATTCGGTTTTGGTTCTTGGTTTCCAATTTATAAGAACTGTTTGGATATTGTGAAAAATCGTTTTCGGTTTTTGGGTGTCAATTCAATTTTTGCTTCTAGGTTTATATGACTTTATCTAATAGAAATTGTGAACTGGTTAAAGAAACTAATAGGGGTATCAGGACCTGGTTCCCTAAATTTATTTTATTAGTGGGAAGTATCTTTTGCAATATGATAATGGTCCGGGTGTATGCAGTTTTATCACCAAGTGTTTCAACCTTCTAATATATTTAATGTAAGACCATCTCCAAAGTCGTTTCTATTTTAGATTTTTTATTATAGAAAAAAAAATAGAGATAAAAATTTTTAGGTTAATTTACAGAATATACATATTAAAAAAAATGTAGAAAGTAACTATGTATAACTCACACAGTGGGATAAGACATTTGACCAATAAAAAAACATTTTTATTCTTTTGCAGGAGTGATCATGATTTTCACGCATGTCGCACGTTTCTTCATTTTGAATTTAACATAGTTATTTTATATAGAAAATGGTGAAATAGTATATTTGTAAAATAATAATAATATAGATAACTATAGCTATAGATGACGAGGAAGAGGCTAGAGGAGGAGAGAGGCGAGTGTATAAGGAAGAGAAAGGAGGAAGATGAAGAGGAAAGAGGACAATGAGTCAAAGAGGGCAAGAGAGGAGTGGGATGGAGGGGAAGAAAAAGAGGAGGAGATAAAAAGACAAAAAAAAATGTTAAGTACTATATTGTTTCTATAAAAAAAAGAATAGTTATATGACTCATTAAATTATAATTACTATATTAAAATACATAATCTTAATATAAGTAAACACTTTTAAGCAAAAAAAGTTGTAAAAATAAAAATTGGTTGAAATCGTTAAGAAATCGACTTATACCCCATAAATCTGAGAGTCGGTCCTACCAACAATTGCCAATATTTCTACCTTTGCAAATGTATTACATATATTAATATGCATTTTACGGACACTAACAAACAACACAATCCAAAAGTATTTCTAAGTCTTCACAGGAGAGGCAAGGGAATGAAGCCAATCACAGCTTTGATTTTACTTTTTTTTTTGTTTCCTTATTCCCCGTGCTTTAGTGCAACTCAGGTTTGGGTTTCACGGCCAGTCATGCCTCTGCGCTGGATCTATCATATATAATCACGTTGCCAAGAATTTCCCTCTTGACCCTAGCATTACTGCAGCATGGCTTCGTATGCAGTTACATGATTGCTTTGTAATGGTCATAAGCTTATCCTCGTGTGTGTTAATAAATATATATATATATATATATATATATATTGACTTGAATATATGTAGTGAAGTACACATACATGTAAGCCTAAGTAAGCTCTCTTCTGTCACTTTATCAAGGAGGAAAATGGTTCATATATTAATAAAATAATGGAGAGTGAAGAGAAGACAGTAAATAATACCATCTGCATGTCCGTGAGCTTGGCTAAAGAAACTTCTCTAAGCGCATCCATTCTAAGTGATAACCTTGCAAACTGGTTATGCACATGAGATTTACTGCAATATGACAAAAACATTAGGTTAAAAGATAATTATCCAGAGTCTAAATTACATACTCGTAACGTCCTTGATGAGTCACAGATAGAATAACATTAGCTGTCTTTCTTTTGAAAGTTTGCATTGGCTAAGACGATGCCCAGACAGCGCAGGAGCAAGGAAGATATAACTTAAATTTCTAGTAAATTGTGGAAAGATAATCTACATTAAGATCACGAAGAGTATCGATTCAGATTCCCCTGAATGCCGAGAACAACAACCATCGCAAGGTTACAATGTTAAATGTAAGGATGTTAATATGGGCTTAATCTAATAGGGTTAACCCTAATCCTGTAAAATCTTTCTTAGCCCTAAACCTTACTTTTAAAACAAGGCTTAAAAATGGTTAGTCCTATAATGTTTAGGGTATAACCTTTTGGTGTGAAAACATGATTTTTGCAGTTTTGGCGGAAAAATGCGATTTTGTAGTTTTGGCGAGAAAACACGATTTTGCGGTTTTGACGGAAAAATGTGATTTTGTGGTTTTTGCGGGAAAACTAGATTTTTGGTTTTGGCAGAAAAACGTGATTTTGCGGTTTTGACAGAAAAACGTGATTTTGCGGTTTTGACAGAAAACGTGATTTTGCGGTTTTGACAGGAAAACGTGATTTGCGATTTTGGCAGAAAATGCGATTTTTTTGTTTTGACGGGAAAACGAGAAAAAATATGGTTGGCGCTCTTCCGCAGCTTTACAGGCCCATTCAGTGTTAATTCAGACTTCATTTTCTATCTACATAGAAAGTTAAAAAAAATAAGAGTCGGCTTATACATATCCATGTCTTATCCATACAAATTATATGCAATGTTTAGCTGGTTGACGTCAATGGTTTCCTTTGCGCTAGCATCCGTAATGACAATGTCCATATTTGATAGACTCGCAAATGATGAAGGAAATCTCCTGCACAGCCAAACAGATAGAAGAATGTGTAGAATCTGAAGATATAAACTGAATGTTGATGACCAAGATACAAAGTAAAAAAATTGACTCGGATATAGAGGAAGCAGCAAGTGACGCATGGTGTTGTATCCAAACCACTCAAAACTCCATCTGCCTTCAAGATAAAGAGACCTGGAAGGGTAGTTAAAACAGTTAATGGCATTGTCCTTTAAAACGTAAATTGGAGAACCTACCTACGTGGTTGGTGTAAGAGTCGACCAACCTCCACAAGTGGCCGATGGCAGAGGTGGAGTTTATCCATTCAATCATCGATGGATCTTGTTGACAATTGTAAGTTTTGAAATAGTGGTGCAAGAATAAACGGATGAACAGAGTTTGTTTATGTATGAACTGAAGAAAGAAACAGTGGTTGTTGGTGAACAAAGAAAACCCAATGGAACCGGAACAATATTGCTGGAAGATAAAAACCCCAAAATGATTTACTAAGTAATAAACTATTTCTCAAACAAAACCAAATCAAAACCCAAACAAGAACTAATAAGTTTTCAATTTCTACGCATACAGTACAACTTGAAACAACAACAACTGAAACAACAAGTGTTAAAACATACTAAGAAACAAAGAACAAACAAATATCAGACAACTTGAAATGAACATACAAACTCAAGAGGAGGGAAAGCGAAGAAAAGAGGATACATTTCAAACTATTTTGTATCATTACTGATGAAAAATCTGCAGAAGAAACAGCTCTCGAGCAGACAAAAGACCCTATGCTTTTTTTCCATCATTACATGTTTTCCGTCCTTTCTGTTATCATTCTCTCATTATCTTCCTTCGGATTTCACAAGTTGAGAGAATACTTTACTCATGGAAACACCAGAGAGATCATCAATGCTTGATTCCTCAAAACGTCCCGTGGTTCCCGGAACGTTAACACTAGTGTCTCCCTGACTGAAATTGTTGATCTGTGGAGGTAACTCTCCAATCATATTCGTGCTGTTATCTTCTGGCTCACCGTCTATGACTGCTTCTTGTAGCTGCAGAGCGTATTCAAGGTTCCACAACACATCTCCCATAGACGGCCTATCCACTCCATAATCAGCCAAACATTTCTCACCTGTCTCTGCAAATTTCCTTAAAGAATCTGGTCTGATGTTTCCACGAAGCGACTGGTCAATGATCTGATCCAACTGCCCTTTCTTCTGCCATTTCATCGCCCATTCCGCAAGATTCACCATCTCTCTCTGGAGCGTCGGGTCTATAACAGGTCTAGCACAAAGAACCTCGAATAGAACCACACCAAAGGAGTAAACATCTGATTTTTCAGTGAGCTGTTGCCTTCTGAAGTACTCAGGGTCAAGATACCCGAAACTACCTTTCACAGCAGTACTCACATGAGTCTGATCAAGCTCAGGTCCGGTCTTAGACAGTCCAAAGTCTGCAACTTTAGCCATGAAGTTCTCGTCAAGCAATATGTTTGCTGACTTCACGTCTCTGTGAATCACAGGTTTTGAGTCACCAGTGTGAAGGTAATGCAATCCTCTAGCCGCACCAATGCATATCTCAAGCCGTTGTTTCCAAGTCAAGCTAGGAAGACCCGAGCCGTAAAGATGACTCTTTACAGTTCCATTCTCCATATACTCGTAAACCAGTATCATCTCACTGTTCTCATCACAGTAACCAATCAGAGAAACCAAATGGCGGTGACGAAACTGTGACAACATCTCAATCTCTGTCCTGAACTCAGCAAGCCCTTGCTGAGACTTCGGGTTTCCTCTTTTCACAGCTACTTTCGTGCCATCGTTAAGCTCTCCTTTGTAGACTTTACCAAAACCTCCAACACCGATGTTCGGCTCTCATCAAAGTTGTCTGTAGCGTCTTTAACCGTTACAAAGGGGATACGGTAATTGGCATTGGTTGTTATACTTGTGAGTGTAGTTCCATACGAGACTTTGCTTCCCACCGACATTCCGTTTATTGAAAACGGCATCCATGTCTTGGAATGACCGTCTTGTCCGTGTTTCCGCTTCTTACAGAACACAAAACAACCTCCCAAGAGGACTAACGCAAGCAACGGACCAATGGTTGCACCTACAATCAACCCCACACTCTTCTGCTTAGTACTCGAACTACTACTACCTGGAACAAATGTCCCGGTGCTTAGCTGACCTCGAGAGTTATTCATCTTCAAGATCTCCAACCCGTTCACAATACCGTTGGGATACTCGGTGTGGACATACGATGGACCGATGCTAACACGGATTTTATTAGTACCTTTAGGTGAAGGCGTGACAAAGTCCATGTTGTATGCACCAGCCAGCGTGTTATCCACATAAATGCTGAGATCAACATCCATAACAGCGAGCATTGAGTCGACATAAACATTGAAATACAGCTGGTTGAGAGCCAAGCTCACTATATCGCAGAAGTGGAAGCGTAGATAGTACTGAAAGCCAGGATCAACGTTGAACTCCCACGTGACATTGAAATTGCTAGTAGGGTTACCTGAAGTATTCATCTCAGTGCAAGTCCCATACACGGTTCTTGGCGCAGTCTCCTCTGTTGCATAGCCTGGAACAAAGTTAACCGTCGAAATCTTAGACACGGAGTTGGCTAGATTCTTGGAAAGCAGAAAATCCGAATCAGGCTGCCAAGTTCTTGTAAGAGTGTCGTTGTTAGGGGTAACGAGAGAACCGCCCATGTTCAGTCTATGAATGGTCTCGAAAGCTTGCGTTGACAAGCTCTGCTGAAACGTCCCTGGGCTGCCTACAAGCTTAGGAGGAGGAGAAGAAGCGATCAACGCGTCGGGAACGGAGATAACCTCAATAGCGTTCACAAACGCAAAGGAACTACCAGAGGGAGTAAACGTGAGGAGGAGATCATCAGTAGTCTACAACCAAAGAGTACTCCTTTACAACTTTGGAACCATTAACTGTGAAGTCGCTCAAGAACACATGAGTCTGCGAGGAAACTGCGAACTTGGCTGAACCCATTTGGTAGTTTTGGTAATTGAATGGATTGAAATGGAGACGAACCCAGTGACGGCCACGAGAGACGGAGAATTTGTAGCTAGCGGCTCCGGTGAAGACTCTCGCCGTCTGGTAAACGTCGGTGTTGCTGCTGCTTTGACTCGCGAGGATCTCGGGTTTGGGAGGAGAGGTGAGTAAGTTCGAGGCGAGCTTATCGGAGATGAAGACTCGACCCATGAGGGTCGAATTGGTCGGTGAGCCGCAGTTGATTAAGTAATTATCTTGAGGTGTGAATCCATGGCAGATGCAAATCAAGCACGAGAGAGTTGAAACGAAGATGAAAGTTTCCAACTTTTCAATACCCATCTTGAGACCAAACAAAGAAACTGTAACAGATCGGGTGAAATATTCAATTAGACATATGAACTAGAAAAAACAGTAAAGATGGCAACTTTCTAAGATCAAAGCCTAGTTAAGACAGTACACATATAGAAACTACCTTTTTTAAGACAAGGTTTGAGGAGATGTAACGGTCCCATGAAAGAATCAGAGCTTAATGAATAGATCAAGAACCGATAACTCAGAGTTTGAGTTTTGAGTTTTTTTTAATAAAATAATATGAAAAGAGAGTAGAGGTTCCAGCGAAGAACAGACAGGTAACAGGAGAGGTTTGATTCTTTTATGAACTCTGCAAAAAAAATCAACTCATGAGTTTTTTTTTTATTAGGAGAGAATGGCGAAAGAAGAAAGCAGAATGAAATAAAAAGATCGTTGATAGATCGAATTTTTGATGTTTGAAACTTTTATTAATGGCTGAGAAGGAAGAGAAATATGGAATTTCCAGAAAACGTAAATATTCGTCGCAATTAATGTCTTCCATAAAACTATCTTTTGTCATCGAAAAAGTAGTTTTAAATATGCAAAATATATTTCAATACAGTCCAGATATTTACATATATTTATTTATCATAATGTTTCGAATTTGTGTTTTTCATTTTTGTTTCAGGTGTCTACTGGTGGTGGTTTCCAGTAAAGTCAACTTTTTGGTACAATCCGATAGGGCAAGTCTTTTAAGAGTGATTTACACTTTCAAATTTTTATTAAACTTTGAAGCACATAGTTTTGGATGGTTAAAGACACCATTTATAACTCCACCGACAAAAAAATTTCTTGTTATCTTCTCCTTTTTTGTGTCACCTGATTTCATGTTTCACTTATTTTAAATTGAAAAAAAGTTTGTGAGCCAGACCAAATTTATCATAATATGGTAGAAACCATCTAATGTTTCGGAATATGCTTAATAACTACACGATGTTTATGTTAATACATGTCACATATACGAAATAAATGATTATATGGTGAGAATATCAAAATCGGGTTTAATTGATTTTAGGAAAAATTAATGGAGTCAAACTGTAATTTATCAGAAAATTAAACTTAAACAAAAAAACACTAAGTTTTAGAAAAACTAATGTGTATATTAAATTTTGATTGGTAAAAATTATAAAAATAGTTAACAACAAAATGATATATTTATACTTGAAATTAAATATTATGTTATCTTCTCCTTCTTTTGTGTCATCTGATTTCATGTTTCACTTATTTTAAATTTCAAAATAGAGTTTTTTATTTAATAGTTTTAATCTGAATCACACAAATTAATAGGAGACAATGACTAAAATAGACATTAAAAAAATTTTGTCCCCCAAAATAACATTTAAGGAGAAAAATGACTTACTAAATGATTAAATATATATTTATACATTTGGATCAACTAATCTAAACTTAGAGTTTATAGTTATTTGGTAAGGTTTTGGAGGTGAGGTTTAAAATATATTTTTTTTAAATATATTAAAATAAGAAAAAAAATCTATTTTGATCATTTTTTTAAAGTTTACTTTTGTGATAAAAACTTCAAAAAGTCTATTTAAGAGATTTTCCTAATTAATAGTCACTTTATCTTTAATTTATCTATGAAGCTTAACAACAAACTAAAATTGTGGTGGCAAAAAAAAATCGATCTAGCTCCAACGGCAACACAAAACCTGTAAAAAGTGCAGCTGTGAGAGAGTAACTGACATGAGAAAGTAACTGATGTTTGAGAAAGGCGGAGAGTATAAGATAAGGAGGATGGAAGTTAGTGTAGTTAGTTGAAGGTGAATATTTGGGGATAAGAGGATGAGGGAGAGGAATGAGGGGAGAGATGACGATTTGGTGACAAAGAAGAATGCAAAAGTGAAGAAGAGTAAAGTCACAAAGGATGACGATGAGAGGAGGGAGGAAAATGTAATATAAAATGGTGCTTGTTGGGTTCTGATGGCAGTGGCGTGTTGACCACAAACACCGACAATATTTTTATTGCAGATTTATCAACATTGAACGCCTCACATTCTCCCGTCACGACTATGCTAACTCAACTCCACAACATTAAATTCCTAATTGTTAAAGACAATAGCTTGATGGTCATTCAAGAAGTTTTGATTTATTTTCATTTGATAAGTTTTAGAGGAGATGTGTGTCAAGTGTCTGATTTAGATGGATATAATCTGATAGTGTCTTGAATGTCTTTCTTGAAGTGGTATACATCTGTTCTGACAATAGTGTTAAAATAGTTCACTTAAGTATGCAACTTGAAATGATATACATCTTGGGTTTCCTTTGTGGCTGAATTTTGGATAATAAAATCATTTATTCAATTATCTCTTCAGTTGTGTGAATATTCATGTATTGAGAGGTTTTAAAAGCAATATATGGAGACACGAATGGCTGTCAAACAATAAGGATGCTTTGAGATCAAAAGAGTTTTAAAATGATACTAACTTTGAGATGTAAAAAGTTTTAAATGTTTTGTACATGTGAAAGCCACATTTGTAATATTCACCTTGGTTGATGTCCATGTCCACAACCAAATCTCATCGTGTACAACCACTTTGATTGTGTCTATTATGGAATATGTGTACATATTGTTATCGTGTATAAACCCAAGTTTCATTCGTAAAAGCGAATACTGAATTGTACACATATATTTTCATGTTTGACTGTTATGGATAGCAAATTAGTATCCACATGTACACATATTTCTTGTATATTGTTTGATGATATCCACATGTACACCTATAAACATGTAAACCTTCCATTGAAAATAAAAACAGATTTAGATAAATTAAATCTCACATGAACTTTTCACGTATTTTGCTGAGTGACCATACACTTAGTCTTCTTTATTTGTATTATGTTCATTGTTTTTCATAATCTAGAAACCTTATTTTTCATGTGTATAAATGAAAATTGTGTACAAGTAAATAACAAAAAGCAACATGCATAATGTGCAAGGCTACATAAGAGGTATTCAGCTGGATACATAGACATTCGAATCAGTAAGAAGCTTAGACAAGAGCAGTAAGAAAAAGAGTCAAGGTACATAATCAAGTGAAGTGTAAATATAAATCATTTCAAGAAATGCTATAAAGTCCCAAACAAACAACATTCACGGACGTTTGTGTGCAGTAGATTCATATTTTGAGGACTAAAACTTTGTGTGTGCCATATTCACTTGCTCTCATCCTCCTTTGATCCCACCATCGCAAACCTCCTAGTTCTCTGCAAGATGAGGAAGAATTAAGTAACTAACCTTCATGAGATTTTTGATGATGAGTCTAGTGTTTACCGCAACGAAAATACTACACATAGGTTGAATAATCGAGCATGAAACTGATACGGGAAAACAATCACATTACTCAGATTATATGGCAAAACAAAAAAAAATCAATTTTAAATGCAAGGCAAAAAAATAAGAACTCTAAGTTGAAACTCTCCTATGAGATTACCGTTTGAAAACGACGTCAAAGCTAAGTGGACTCTCCCTCACTCTCCAAAGAGATGGAACAGACGATCGATACATGTACCTCACATCGGCGGTAGAGCAATCGTCTAGGATGAATCTGACAGAGTATGAGATAACACACCAAGATCCATTCTTAAACTTCTGAGATTCAATGGCTTCTTCTCTCCGAAGGTGGCACTAGCAAGCATGCTTCAAAAGAATAGATGATGGGCAGTGAGATTCTCGTAACAACATACCATTCCAAAGCAGGGTTTGAGTTCTAGCGGAACAAGAAGAAAAGATAGTCGGATTTACATATATGTGACCCGAAAAAGTGAATCTCTATGATTCTCGTGAGAAAATTGAAGAATAGAGAAGTAGATGTAGAAATCAAAAACCCTAAATTAGTTTGTAGATTGTGACTTAAAAGAAAATAGAAGAAAACAAGATTTAAGTTTTTTAGTTGTTATAAAGAAAAAAAGCGATTTTGGAACTTCAAGTTATTTTTTGCATGTAAAACTTAAATAAGGTGCTTTTGGAGCATAAAGTGTCCTAGAGTATTATTAACAACTCATAAAGTGTTCTAGAGTGTAATAATTTCTTCTTTCAAATAGTTTTTTTTTTAAGTTTTTGTCACCAAAATAGCACTCAAGAAAAGAATGACCAAAATAGTTCTTTTTATTTTAAAATTTTAACTTTTTTTTATTTTAGATCTCACCTCCAAACCCCCATCCCCGTAACTTTAAACCTTAAGTTTACATTAGTTAATCATAGGGCTATAAACGTATATTTACATTATTTAATAAAACCTATTTTGTTTTTTTCTCCTTGAAAGCTATTTTGTGACAAAAAAAATTTTAAGGCTATCCAAAGTATTTATCAATTCGATATGTTATTTTAAATTTCTGATAAGATTGATAAATAAAGAGTGTACTACACCATAAACATATTTTGTGGTTTTTACTTGATCACACTAATATCTACAATGGGGGTATTGAATAAAAAAAGGGATCATCGACGATACATGTCACTTTTAAGGATTTTTGATATTTTTCATATCACCTTAATTATTTAAAATCAAATTTTTTTTATTACAAACTAAATCATATATTTTTATTTCTCATACAAAAATTTATTATTTTAAATGCTCTATTAATAGAGATTAGGTTTAAAGTGAAAGTATTTGGTTTCTTAATATAATGAAAATAATTTAATATTTGGACATTTGCTTTGATGCGAAAAGTAACAAATTGTCTCTAGACATTGGGTTAAAACAGTACCAAAAATTTTAATAAAAATGGTAAGATTAGATTAGTTTCAAAGTAGAAATCTTTGTCAATAGATTAGATACTTGTATAAAAATTAATATTTTTTAGTAAAAAAATGCAATTCTCTCAAATAGTCATTTTTTTGAGTTTTTTGTTACAAAATAAACCTCAAGAAGAAAAATTGAACCGAAATTGACTCTTTTATTTTATAAATTTTTTATATTTTTTCAATTTTAAACCTCACCTAAAAACCCACCGCATAACTCTAAACTCTAAGTTTATATTAGTTATCCCAAGGGGTATAATGTATATTTACATTATTTAATAAAATTTATTTTGATCATTTTTCTCTTTGAAAACTTTTTTGGTGACAAAACCCTTTTTAGGTCTATCTTAGATTATTTCTCTTTATTTAATTTGGATATATGTAAAAAAATTTATTAATTAAGAAAACATGATGTTGAAATTTTATTGGTTAAAAGTTGAATATGTGGTGAATAACTCTAAACTCTAAGTTTATATTAGTTATCCCAAGGGATATGTGTTGAATGATGAGTTAGAAGAAAGAGAAGATGATGTGCACTGTTAAAAGATGAGGTGGAAGGTGTTGAATCTTGAAACCATTGTGAATAGTCTAAGAGATACAAATTAATTTGAAAAGAACTTTCCATAAAACCGAAGTGGCTATATGGACTTCCGTCCAAATGGAGAATTGTTTTCAAGTTGAGATATTGTTTAGTTAAGAGTTAGTTTAATTTTTAGTTATTAGTTAGTTGATGGGTTTTTAATTTGGTTTATAGGTTTAATTTTGGGGTTTTTAGATTTCATTGCAAACTAAAAGATATGACACATATAAATAAGTGGTACCAAAGTTTAATGACGGACATGCATTCTTGAAAATAGCTAACAAAGACTCTTTTTCCTCAAAAACTCTCTTTTGCTTTATATATTTGATTTATCTTGATTCAATATATAAAAATATAAATAATTTTAATAAAGTGTATTTTCTTGTTATTTTGATATCCATATGTATATGTTCTATACTTTTAATTTTTTTTTAAAAAAAATTGTTGTACACTGTAACATGGATTCGTATTATGGTACACTGATGTAAATTAATGAATTGTGGATTGGTTTTGAATCATAAGTTGTAGCAGATAAATTTTGGACGAAAAATTACGAATAAAAAAAATTATAATCTAATGGATTCATTCAAAGTAATTGTTGTGGAAGAGAAAAAAAATGTAGAAGAACATATCTATAGATGGATGAATATTTGTTGATCTAATTTTATTTTGACTGACATGCTTTTAAAGTATGCCGGCATATAATTTTGTATCAAGATAGTATCAAATACATGAACTAATAAAAATCTTAAAAACAATATGCAACAAAAGTTGAGAGTTTGATATAAAAATGGCAGAGGTTGGGGATGAGAAGAATTGTGGATACAAAAGTTGTTTAGGAGAGAGCTATGAAAAGATGTATCACATTAATAGATTAGTTCGTTATGTGGAATACGAGTAGTAATATACAAGTTATGGACACTCTTTTTTGGATATACATGCTGACTTTTGTCCCGATTATTTATAATCAACCCAAAAACGGGCGTCGACTACAATACATCCACTGAACCAAAGACAAATTCACACTAAATAAAAAAGTTTAAACACTTGCTAGGAAAACAATTACGTAATCATATGCAAAAAACGATGGAAAAGGTCAAAGATGAGCTTCTTTTTCGTTCACTCCGATGGACAAAGAGATGATGCATTTATATGTGCCCACCACAACACTCTCCATGGAGTGTCCGGTTTCGCTTATATCTGAAAACAAACAGGTATGAACAACATTTTTTTTGTGAATCCGAAGATTAATTATAGGAATATATAGCTAGTTACATTGTTCAAACAATCACATTTTAAAAATTAAAAATTTAAACAGAAAACAAATAAAAGTTTTAGTGTATTGTTCTAACATTAATTACCTGACCAGGGCCATGCCGTAAGTGAATAAACCACCACCCTTAGTATCGATACATATAAGAGGAGCAGCCTTTATTGTTGAAATTAAGGATAATCATCTGAACTGTTATTCCTCATTGTGCAAACAGAGAGCATTTCAGCAATATCATGATAATTTTGGGTTTCTATATATCAATACAGTTTTTCTCTTTCACAATATGTTTCTGCCATGTCTAAGCTTTCTTGTATGAAACCAACTTGCCCAGAGGAGACCAAAACACTAACACCTTAGAAAAAAGTTTTATAAATCGATGGTGATTGTATTGAAGGTGTTGGTGATTATGCCTCTGACAGAATAAAAAAAAAAGAGACGCAGTAGACAAAGATGCTAAACTTCTTTTTTGTGTTTCCATAATTCCTTTGTGTTGAAGACCTTAGGGCATGGCGCAATCAAAGAGTTTTTTTTTACCGTTTCTCACATTAAAATTAAATAAAGAAAAAAATAAGAAAAGAGAAAGAGAGAAAGAATAAGTCTTTTCCACGGAAGAGATTTCGACAAATTGTGGAGAGACTTTCTTTAAATTTTTCAACTTTGCATTGGTCATCATTTTTTTAATATTAACTTTTTGTGAGAAACTTAAGAGGTTTTTTAACGCACTAATGATGGCCCTTTACAGATCTGGATACTCTGTTTTACCGACGTTAAGTACTAGGATGATGATGATAACTAGAGAGTAATGTTTCTATAGAGAAAAATAGATATATAGAAAATAAATTCAAAATAATCTAAAGGAAAAAATAAGAGAGAATCTTATAGATGAAACGAGGAAGTAGAAATAAAGAATCAACAAGATTGAAAAATCGTGTGAGCTACTTCGATGGTTTTAGCTTTGTAGTAAAAATATATTATCCATTTAGTTAGAAAAAGAACAACACAATATCACTGAGTTTGGTTAGCTTAGGTTAAGGGTATAAAAGGAACAAGAAAGAATGTGTGTCTCAACTGGGAAATTGATTTAGGGTGTAATTAGAATGTCAAGAATGTGATTCAACATATAATTTTCTCATGAATTAAATCACTTGTGGTTTGTCCTTGATGAACGATACATCTAAACTCTCTTTTTTTTCTCTGTTCTCTCTCTAGAATCACAAAGAAAAAAAAGAAATCCTTTTTTATTCTGATTTTGAATCAAAAATTTATTTGACTCGTGCTGATTAGTTTCCTATTAATGGATCTCTCTTTAGCATAATCTGAGTTTTGTTGTGATATGAACTCATCTCTCAAATTGTTCTTATCAATATATTTTAATTTTCCAAGTTTGAGTTTAATGGCGCTCTGCACTTTCATCTTCATCCGTTTTCTTCTTTCTCGACTTAATCATCTGCACTTGAGGAAGTAATATTGTGCCTTGCCAAAAAATTCAGATTTTTGTGGGGCGGAAGAATGATCTCCGAAAAATGAGTCCGCTGAGACGTGAGTAAACTAAAAAACTCTCATTAAACCACAAACTTTCCTCATTAACCACTAATATTTAACTAGATTACAAAACCTCTCATTAACCACAAACTTTCTCTCATTTCTAAAACTAAAAAATAGGTTTTCCCGCCAAAACTGTTAAACCAGGTTTTGCCAAGATCGTCAAATCGAATTTTCTGTCCAAAACCACAAAATCTTTTCCCGTTACAAATGCCAAAATCTTGTTTTTCCACCGAAATGAAAAATCATTCTCCCCCAAAAAGAAAAATCATTTTTTCTTTCAAAAACCGTAAAATTGGAGTTTTTAGCCAAACAAAAAAGGTTAAAATTTCCCACCAAAACCACAACATCATGTTTTTATGCCAAAGCCGTAAATCATGTTTTCCTCCAAAACTGAAATATCAAGTTTCTATAAAAACTGAAATATCATGTCTACCCGTCAAAACCGCAAAAAAAAATACATTTTCCAAAAAAAACCGCAAAATCACATTTTCCCTTAAACGTAAAATCAAAATTTTCATCACAACCGCAAATCAATTTTTCTCGCCAAAATCATAAAGTCTTGTTTTCGCCAAAACTGTAAAATCACATTTTCTTGTCAAAAACACAAAATTAAGTTTTTCGTTTAAACTAAAAAATCACATTTTCTCAACAAAACCACAAAATTATTTTTTTGCTCGTCAAAACCTCAAAATTAAGTTTTTTTCATCTAGACCGTAAAATCATGTTTTCCATCAAAACCGCAAGATAAGGTTATCAACTTAGTTATTACTTTGATTCTCAAAATCCAAACACGCAAATCTTTCTATGTTCTAAAACAAAAAGAGATGTATATACATGTACATAAAGGATTTGATTTAAATTTGGCCATTTTCTTCTTTAGATGTAAGTTGTATGTTTACGCCCTTTGATTCTGTAAGATATTATTTGGTTTGAGATGCAGTTCATTTTTTTTGAAGTTTAAAGGAGACAAAAAAAGACCAAGAAGTTTGATAACATTTCAGGAGCTATGTTGTACACATATATACTAAACCTTTATATGTTTCCATGTTTATCGAAATAAGGTTTGTCCATATTTGGACTATTACCTTTTGTAAATTTTCATATACAACATGAATGTAATATTGTGTAAAAAATGTTAAATGATGTTTATACATTGTTGAAGTGCAATGAATTTGTTTAACCCAACGTGCACTCGCACACACACATATGAAGTTTCCAAAGTTTGAGAAAGTAATAAAGAAGAATATTTTCTAAACGAATTGAACTAAGTGTAACATTATAAAAATGTTTACATGTGCATGGTAAAAACAGTGTACTTGTTGATGAGAACAAACACGCTTTCCCGTCAAAGTGTAAAAATATGATTTTGCGGTTCTGTCGGAGAACAAAGTTGACATTTTTAGCGGGTCAATTCATTTTAGGCGGCTTTTTGGGAGAAAATTTGAGTTTGTGTTTTTGCTATTTTGGACAGGAAAACGAAATTTATGAATTAAGGAAAGGTTTTGTAATTTAGTCAAATATTAGTTAGATTTTAGTTTTTGTTGGCTGATTAGTCATTATGGTTAAGAGGCCCTGTAAAGTGAGAAAATGTGTTAGAAAAAAAAAAGTGTATTCAATGTTGTCCTAAAGTTTTCAGTGGCCTAAGGGACATTTGAGAATGTTTGATCCCGTATAAAATGTTTAAATATCAAAGATGAAAAATGTAACACTCAAACAGAATAAAATGTATAAGAGTATAAAATGTGGTTAAAAACATGTTTTGTGGAGATTAAAAAAATATTTATTAACCAATTACCATCGAGAAAAACAATTTATGTTTGTTAGTAAATAGAATATTGCACAAAGATATATTAATACAAAGTCAAACTGATTAAACCACTAAAAAAGTTAATATGCAATAAAATGTAGCCTAATTAGAGATATAATTTTTATGAATTGAAGAAAGTGGCTTCACGTGCTTCATTAAGGGAACGCGGGTCTGAGTGTATTACTAGTGGAAAATGTCCTATATAAATAGTAAACTCTGAGACTTGTATGCGCGTTGCGTATAGGTTGTATGATTTTTACTTTTTACCTATTTCATGATTAGTGCTATATATTTTAAAGATGATGTCCTTATATAAATAATGTATATTCGCTATTTGAATATCTTTAGGTTCCTAAACATCAGAATCGAAACACGAATTAAATCAGGTAATATGGTTAATTTTTGATTATTTGGTTATTTTAGTTTGGATAAAAAATACTTAAACTGAATCAAGTAATATGGTTAATTTTGGTAGAAATATTCTAACATGTCTTAGATACATTGGTTATTATATATATTTAGTCTAGGGTACTATCCATAAGACCAAACCCACCTAAAGTTGGGAGGAGTTGATTCAAGAACGCCATCCAAAAAATTTTATAACACCAAAAAGCCTAATTTGCCCATAATCAGTATCTGAAAATGAAAGGAACATTTATGCCGAACGGTTATCTCGAATATCTATGCATATGTAGCTCTAGGCATGGGCGTTCCGTACCTAGGCATTCAGCGAGTCAGTTTTCGGATTTCTGTTCTATTTTATAACACTTCCTAGGTCTCATTATAGTAAAGTTTCATAGTGTGTCCCGGGCTGAGATATAACACACTGCGGTTTTCGGGTTGGTTTGTATCAATATCTTAGAGCCATAAAATAATCATATATCATTCGGAATTGGGTTATAATCGGATCAGTTCGGATATACCAAAGTAAATCTAAAATTTTAAAAGCAAACATAAAATTATATACTTATTTATATATAATTGAGTATTTAAGGTATTTGTTAAATTTTTAAATATTATTGTTAGATATCAATATCAAATATAATAATATAAAATTTAAATATTCAAAGTATATACTTATATTTTTATATTAATTTGACATTTTTGATTCGATTCTTCAGATGTTTTTTCGGTTTTTTTTTGGTTTTTTGGATTACCTATTCACATTCGGCTAATAAAAATTCGAGTTCGGATGTGTTTTGTAACACTTACAAGAACTATTTGGATACATTATTACATTTCGGACTAAGTACGGGATCGACTGGTTTAGGTTTTGGTTGGATTTCGGGTATGAATTTTATGTCTAGCCCAAACTAGTTCTATAAACAAATATAAAACTATTTGTTAACTGTTTTAATCATATGAATAATTTCACTCAAAAATGTCGATTATTATGGTTAACATTTAAAATAAATGTTTGGATTATTATGGTAAATAAAATTAATGATGCTAGTTGAAAAAGTGAAAAGAATTGTAAAAATGTAATGTAACACGTGAAAAGTATGTAATATGTTTTACACTTTTAAAAATAAATACAGTCGAATTATTTAGAAAAGATAATAAATGAATGGTTACAGTTAGTTGAAAGTGGTAAGCTGTAAGAATTCATTTATAAATATGTAAGTATTGTTTTGTATTTTCAGTAATTAATTGAATAAACGTAAAAGTAATCTTAAAGGAAAAAGCGTTACCAGATAAAAATGAAAATCTCTCATATTTTTTTATTTTTTTGTCAGCACCTCGTTTGAGACTAGATCAAGTGTTGATACGACGAGTCAGTCTCCGAGAATCTCGTCATATGACCGTTGTCTGATCTATACGGGGAAAATGTAACCTTTAGATCTGGCTTCTTTTGCGTAGCGAATCAGCCCGCACATTCCTACTCCGAGGAATATGAATAAGGCTCACTTCTCGAAGTCTTCTTGTAGTCTCTGGAACACTTCTATCTCCGTCGCAATGCTGGCTAGTCCTGGGTTCGTATCATATATACTAGGTCCGAGCAGTCCGTCTCAAGTGGACCGATGTTATCTTCTTTTCTCTCAAGCATGTGACTGCTCAGAGTAAGCCTTCCATCTCCGCATGTAAGGCTGAAAGGCTCCTTCCGCACGCCCGTAGTCCAAAGAGTTCAGCACCCATTTGATCCTTAGGACTCACCCTAAGCACTAACACTGTCATTACCGATCCATGAGGCATCAATTTGGCAGACAGGGGTTGGGGGTATCCAAGGCGGTATTGTCTCTACCTCCATGGTAAGAGAGTCATCTGGTCTTCATTTATTTCTTCATTCTCATTGGCATTTCTCCAACATTCTGCCTCAAGAGAAGCATGTTGAAGAGTGTTAATCGGGGATACGACTTTTCCCATTAAAGAGTTTTGTCATTCCTCGCTTTCCAAATGTACCAAAGATCCATGGGAGGTAATCGAATTGTGGTCGCGATGGAGCACTCTTTCCTCTTCCAAAACAGAAAGTTCATGTTTTTGGTATACGATATACTCGGGAGCTACCGGAAGGGACATATAGTCCGATAAACCCACACCTGCCAGAGCATGAGACATTCTCAAAAAAGATGATTAATCGACTCCACTGGGCCAGCACATTCTAGGACACTCTCACATCGGTGCGCAGGGTGTCTATACGTGAGCCTCTCTGTCGTTCGCATACAGCCTGAGATAGCTTGCCATAAGAAATGTTTTCATATTACTTGAGCTTTCACATTCCACAATGGCTCAGCAGACAAGTGATTACACGGTTCATGAAAACGCTCTCGCATCTGAGTGTTAACACGTGAGCTTGTGTTGCTGGAGGAGGTCGTAACGGATGTTGACTGAATAAATTCAAATTTTGAGTGTCTGTGATCGCATAAATATACCCATCATGGCCTAGAGAGCGAGAGGGTTTTAGCCCAAGTATCAAAGGGATATCGTCCGGTATGAAAAATCATGTAAGAGCTTGAAGGTCCCCACTCCTTGGTATCATCCCTATAAAGGAGGATGAACAAGGAGTTGGGGCAATTTGTTTAGAAGCAATGTGGTCAGCAGGTCTAGTGGTCGTGCATCCTGCAGATCAGGAACCATGCGTCACTCCGACACTCTTGCTATCTCGACCAGTACAATTTGTGCTCCGTCAGACCCGATATAGAGAGGTTTTGGATGCCATATGGATACTACGCCATCCGTATATCAATGATGGCGAGATATATTCGTCTCTGATCTTCTAAAGGAGCTTTTATTATTAATACTTCCTTTAGGACATCGCGAGCCAAGCCAGTAAGAGGTTGGATAATGACATAGTCTCCAGGCAGTTGTTTTGCAGAAGAAGCGCTAATTTAAGATCATGGAGATCTCGAAAACCTAGTCCCCCTGCATCCTTAGGGGTACATATCTGATTTCTACATGCTATCCATGTAACGCTCTGCTGTTTGTTTCGAACTCCACAAAAATTGGAATTGTGCTCCTTACTGTTTATCGGCTAATGCTTGTGGAAGCAAAGAAATCGACATAGCACATGTTGGACTGCTTGTGCAACGCGATTTAATTTGAAGCTTCTTTTTCCTCTTTTAGATAGAGTCTGATGACATGTGTTAAACTCTCCACTGAGTTGATGCTTGCTACAGTCAGAGAAGAAAATTTAGTTTTCTAGCCCTCACTGATTTGCATTCCAAGTATAATCCTAGATACCATTCCATGCTCCTTCGGCGAAGAATAAGCCCAAGACTTCTTATATACTTGATATCAGGTGAAGCGGTCCACTTTGTTTATCCAAACAACCATATGAAGCTGTTTGTCACATTTAGTCTTTGTCCTGAGTGCTTTTCTAATAATGTCTATAATGTCGCATGATCTCCCTGCATTGGCTTTGAATCTCGCCTTACAGAAGAAAAGACTGTCATGCTGCAAAAAGAGATGAGTGATCTGCGGCGTCGCCTAGCGACACGGAGGGACCCATTATTTCGTATCTGCTGCTTCCGCTCCATTTAAGAGTGAGATCAAGAGGTCCTCCGTGACAAGAATGAACAAAAGAGGAGAAGAGAGAATCTCCTGTGTCGTCAACCTCTCTTATGCGGTACGATGTTTATCACCTTCGAGGCCACTCAGCTGCTTTTGTACTATAAAACATTTGATATGTGAGCGAGAGGGTGACACAACACATAATAAGGTCAACGCGAGTCTGCTCATCAAAGCTCGATGCTATAAACAGTAACAAAGCGGATAAAAACTCAGTTCACTCTAGAATCGTAAGCTTTGCTCATATCTGTTTTAATAGCCATATCTTCCGCTACAGTCTCGCTGGTTCGTCCGTAGCTAAGGCGTGAGAAGTTTCTGTGCTAGAATATGTTATCAGATCGATCAATCTTTCATTCACTCACAAAAGCTGATTGTGTCTCCGAGATCAGTCGTGGATAACCTCTTAAGTCTCTTGCGCAAAGTAACTTAGAATAATTTGTAGCTAACATGTGCATAGACTATAGGTCTGAGACTCAGTCATTTCGCGGCGGTTTCTTCTTTTTAGGAATGAGAGGCAACATGGTTTGTTGGTTCAAGCAGTGGGTCTAAGGTTCCCGTTAGCAGAAGTAATTCTTGCACAAGAGAGTGCTGACAATGTCTTGACGCATTTCCGCGCAGAAATTTTGGTTGCAATTTACTAGTCATGCCATCGGTCCGGTGCTTTTTCCGGGTTAATATCGAAGAGAGCTCTCCTAATCTCCAGTTCCGACGTTCCTCTAAGAGTAACCTATTCTCGGTCGGAGACACCTTCTCTGAAATGAATCGGAGGGAATGCTTGGTTCCGTCGGTAAAGAGGTCGAGAAGAGTCTCGAGTATTGAACATACGTTCTCCACTTCGATTTCCACTCTCAACCAGCTCCATGTTTGTCTTTGATACTGATGATTCGATTTTGGCTCTTCTTTGTTTTGTAATGGCTGATGAAATTTTGTATTTCTGTCTTCATCTCTATGCCACTGATTCTATTCTTTTGTTTCAAAGTGTTTCCTTCCCTAAACGTCAAAATCATTGTCTTTTCAAATCCTCCAGCTTTCTGTTGTAGAATTATCGTCCTCATGTGCAAAATCTATCTTATTTTTTAATTCTTCTATTTATACAATTTACTTTTTTTGCGGTTTTAAAATAAAAATAAAATAACAAATTTCTTTTTTTGATCGGGTGGTTATTGTCTTGCGTTGCTGCTGCACATTAGCGTCAC
>CAJHQP010003223.1:0-70992 GCA_905132765.1 Moricandia arvensis | reverse complement strand
ACAAGCTGAGAAGAGGAAAGCAAGAACTTGTTGACAGTTGAAGACCTTGGAAACGAACCAAAGCTCAAGTGGGAGTATGGAGACCATTTTACTCAACCACCTGACCATAATAATAATTGTAGACAAGTGGAATTGAGTTTTGGTTGTGATGGTATAAGGACTTGGAAAGGATTTCATTGGAATGGAAGTGCAAGAACAACCAGGCCTATCTAAGCTAAACAAGGAGAGGGAAACGTCTGCCTTAAGTGTTGTTTGCAAAGACAACCCATCAATTCAGAACCTAAGGCACGTGAAGGGCTTAGAGAACTTTGTATTTGAGGCTGGAAGAGATCCAAATTTGGTCAAGGGAACAATGGGTTTGCAGTTGAGTGATCATGGTTCTATCATCCTACAAGGCTCAGATTTGAGGACAAATCCTTTTAAAGGAGGAGAGAATGATGCAGCCTTGGCCAACCTCAATCTCAAGGTATTGGAACCATTGTATGGAATAGCTAAGCTACTGATTATGCTTGGCTTAATGGACACTTTCAAGGTCTTATTGGAATAATCTATGATGTTCTGGACAGAGAGAAGAGAAGAACTCTTGGTACAACCTTGGAACAGCTTGAACAAGAAGGGCTCAACCATCTGATAGAACAAGTATTAGAGAATCTAATAAAACCAGGAGTAGAGAAGCTGAACAAACCAGTAGCAGAGAAGCTGATCAAACTAGAAGCAGAGAAGTTGATAATTGTTTTAGATGGAGCCGAATTGGCGAGCAACAAAGAAGAGATGAAGAACAATGCACCTGTGAACAATCTGAGATTTAGAGACCTATGTACTTGTCTTAGTATGCATGGGAAACAATGATTAGGAGACACTCCATCATCAAGTTCAAGTCGTGGCAAGGAGAAAACCAAAGAAGAACCAGTTTGTTGGTTTAATCCTCTTATTTGTAATTTAAGTTTTGTAAACTGATTTTCAATAATATTAGGATTTGACCAAGTAGTAAACCAATTTAAAATTGGATTAGGAATGACTAAACCAATCTGGTTTAGGCTTAGGGCTTTTATATTCGTGCATATACTTTGTGGTTTTGGTTATTCATCATTCAAGCAATAAAATCAAAAGAACGTTTATGTCGTTTCTTCTCGAAGAGATCTGGTTACTTTGTTCTATAATGAACACTTTCCATTGTTAAGGAGATTGATCTTCTGTTGGATTCATCCTACACAAATATCAGGGTGAACCTGTGTCTCAGAAGCAGAAAAACACCCTTAAAGCAGCCCATAGCTTTAAGGAGAAGACCATCTTCATCACCAATCATTCATCCACGCCCCCTTCAAGTGATCCAAGGAAAGACAGCCATTCCAGGGCCGTATCAATTTCACAACACACAAGCTTCAATCTTCAGTCTTCTACTCGATATACAAATAACCACCTTGGATCTTCAAAAAGCTTCGACCTTGAACTTCTTCAAATGATGAACACAAACCCAAATTATCACGAACCTGGCTCTGATACCATAAGATCTTTTGATATCTTGATAGAAAAGTAAACAGAAAGAGATTTAGAAGATATTAGAAGAGATTAGAATCAATTTAGACTAAGAATAAGGAAGATTGATGAAAAACATTTTGAGACTGAAAATAGAGAGAACTGTCTAGTTTTCTTATTGATACTCAACAACAATATATAGAGAGTGATACAAGGGTTTTCAGAGACTAAAGGAAGAGAAATGTGTGGCTCTGGTCGAGGAAAGGAGCGCCTAATTCAAACCGGGCAAGGTTGGCCATGCAAATGGTATCAGCATCTTTGACAAGATGATGATCCTTTTCATCTTGTGCCAGGCTGTCCACGCGGGCCTTATCCTTCCTTTCCAATGGATGGATAAAGGTAACTCCTAAGGTAAGTAGCCAGGTAACTCCGAAGGTAAGTAGCCGGGTAACTCCGAAGGTAAGTAGCCGGGTAACTTCCCTTTTACCCGAATGGGATTTTTACCTTGGTCAAGTGCTTTGGTCGACCCAGACTTGTACGGACCGTACGGCCTGTACGGATTGTATGGTCATGGTCGACCCAAAATATTCTACTCTCTTCATTCTTTCTCTTAACCAAAATATGAACCTAAACTTAACAGTGCACTCCATAACTTTCTGGATCCTAGGCTTTCCTTTCTTCTGGACGGTATGAGAAAGCATGAGACTTCAAGAAACCATTTTGGGTTTTCTAGATGAACACCATCTTCAGTAGAGGTTGAACCAGCTGTTGTTACAGGACAAACTGTTTTGAGGTGTACACTCTTGGGAAAGAAGGATATAAGCTATGAATCAACCTATCCCACATTCTTAGTCCTTCCTACATCTACAAGAAACCAGTTTGAGGCTAAAACGAAGTTAGATTTGCAAGTTACTGATTCTGCAACTCAGGTACACCTACATTTACTTTATTCTGAATTATCTGAGTTTAGAACCTCTCAATACTATATATGGCGACCAGGTGAACATGCTAAGGTAAGTGATCATATTTCAAGAGTTCTTTTATTGATTACACAGATATAATACTCTTGTTTTTGTACAAAGAGCCAAGTATAGATTTCAGAAAAGCTTTGAAGGGTGTAAGGAGAAGCTACAAGCGTGAGGAAGATATGAGGTTCAAACCACCATATTTGGACAAGGATAAGCACCAAGGCGTCACTTGCTTCATCATCATCAAAGAAGCACCTCCAGAAGCAACATACAAGCCAAAACCGAGCAGAAAAGGATTTGGACTATTGCTCTTACTCTATGATAAAATTTTATGTGCTAACTTATTGTATGTCAAAGAGTATGATGCAGGTTTGCGTAATGAATCAGGAATCAAAAGGATCAGTCCCTTCTACATATCTGAACCAGTCAACAGCAATGCCTATCAAAGAGGCTTGCAAGGTAAGTGTAATCTGATTTTAAACTTTGTTGTTACTGATTTGGTTCCCTCTATTGCAGGTAAAACAGATTTGAGGACAAATATTTTTGAAGAGGGAGGGGATGATGTGATCATGGAAAGCACCAAGGAATATGATGTGATCATGGACCAGATTAAAGAGGGCAAAGAGATCTTAGACGAGCCCCATGATGCCACAATGCACCAGCAGCCTGGCGATGATGCTCTAGCCATTCCTGAAGGTCCCATTACTCGTTCCAGAGTCAAGAAACTTAAAGAGACTGTTGTACGATTACTCACTTCACATCCACAACAAGAAGAAAGTCTTGGACAAGGTTTGATCCGAGATGTCTTGATCACCATTCAAGCCATCTCTACATCAAGCTGGGTTAGTGTCTAGGCAAGACATTTGGTGCGTGCTCTTTTCCTTGCTTTTGGTTTTGTCCCACGAGGTTTTACGGAGGAAGGTTTTTAACTAGGCCACAACTTGTCTTACACATCACTTAGGCTCTATCTCGGCCCAAGACTAGCAGAAGTATTACATTTTACGCTTATGTTTATTTTAAACTATAGTTTTTCCTTTTTACTATTTTCAAAACTCTAGAGAGCATGTTCTCTGGCTTACTTTTATTTAAAGGGTTCTCCTAACCCTATTGTACTCAAGCAATCAATAAACTTCGAGTTCTTTTCTCTCTTGACGGCTCTCTCTCTCTAGAAAGTGTGTCGAGTTCTACTGGTGTGTAATATCCAGAAACCTAAGGGTGTCTAAGTTGGTGTGTCATATCCGACTTGTTCATCTAGGAGTATCAAGAGATCATCCATCCCTCTTGTGTCACCAATCAATCCACAATCCTTGAAGAGCTTGAGTCCCTAATTCGTTCTTGCAAGGAACTATCCATCCCCATCAACCAAACAGCATCCTAGGGACGCATCACATATGGAGAACACTACCTGGACACTTTTGCACCAGTAGCTAAGCTTCACACCATAATAATCCTTCTATCTTTAGCTGTCAACTTGGAGTGGGATTTATGGCAGATGGATGTGAAGAATGCGTTCTTACAAGGAGAGCTGGAAGATGAAGTTTACATGAGACCACCTCCTGGCTTAGAGCATCTAGTAAAGACTGGAAATTTCCTTAGACTGAAGAAAGCCATCTATGGGTTGAAACAATCACCAAGGGCTTGGTATCACAAGCTCGGCACCACACTCAATGGAAGAGGATTTGTGAAATCTGAAGCTGATCACACACTCTTCATACTCACTAGTCCACAAGGAATTGTAGTGGTCATAGTATATGTGGATGATATCATCATCACAGGAAGTGAAAAGGAAGGTATTCTCTTAACTAAAGCCTTTCTTAAATCATCATTTGATATCAAAGACTTGGGTGAGTTAAAGTACTTCCTAGGGATTGAGATATGTCGATCTAAAGAGGGGCTGTTTCTATCCCAAAGGAAGTACACACTTGATTTGTTGAGTGAGGCAGGTGATTTAGGTGGAAGAGTGGCCAAAACCCCATTAGAGGATGGTTATAAGGTCTTGCGTGAGGGGGAGATTGAAGACAAGCCATATGAAAATGTCAGAAAATATAGGAGAATGGTTGGAAAGCTCATCTATCTTACCATCACCAGACAAGACGTGTGCTTTGCTGTTAATCAAGTCAGTAAATATATGCAAACCCCAAAGGTGCATCACTGGAACATGGTGGAGAGGATCTTGAGATACCTAAGGGAGGCACCAGGACAAGGAGTATGGCTGGGATGTAACAAGAACACAGAGATTGTGGGGTATTGTGATGCAGATTGGGCTGGTGATAGGGTAGACAGGAGGTCTACAACAGGCTATTGTACCTTCATTGGAGGAAACTTAGTCACCTGGAAGAGAAAGAAGCAGAAGATAGTGTCATGTTCAAGTGCTGAAGCAGAATATAGAGCAATGAGGAAGCTTACTAGTGAGCTCATTTGGATCAGGAACTTGTTAAGAGACTTGGGCATAGAGACTACAACTACCATCACCATGCACTGCGACAGCCAGGCAGCAATTCACATAGCATCAAACAGTGTGTTCCATGAGAGGACCAAGCACATTGAAGTTGATTGTCACAAGGTCAGACAAGCTGTGGAGCAGCAAATTATCTTGCCTTGCTACACTCGAAGTGAAGACCAGTTGGCAGATATCTTCACCAAAGCAGCAAGTTCTAAGGTCTGTGAGTTCATTCATCCAAAGCTTGGACTCATGGACATGCCATCTCACTGATCCTCTTAGCCATGAGGTGTTCTACTCTTTTTCCTTGGCAGAGTTTTCTCCCAAGTGGTTTTTCTACGGTAAAGGTTTTAATGAGGGAACGCTTCATGGTTTCCAAGCTTGACCAGTCCCTATGGTCAAGCCTGAGGGGGAGTGTTGAGATGAAGCAAGAATAAGTGAGGAGAAGGTCGAATTTAAGTTGACTTGGGAAGCAAGGTTGTCCGTACAACCTAGGACTCAAGCTTGACGTGTAAGACAAGAAAAGGAGAGTGTGAAGCAAGAGGGAGTCCGAAAGTTAGCACGTAACTTGCCTAAAGCAATTTGAATTTGAGGCAATTTGAATTTGAGGCAATTTGAATTTGAATAGGAGCTTAAATCACATGTGAGGATAAGGAGACCAGCCTTGGACCCATTAGGACCTGTCACTCTCAAGACTGGCTCGCCTGTTCCTGGACAGTTGGGGACCATTTGGACTCACTATCACCTTTGGACTCACTCTCCCAATTGTTTATTGTTTTATTTATTTAATAGTTTTCCTAGGAACCCTAGGAACCTCTCTCCTCTATTTATGTATTGTTCCAAAAAATAAATCAAGCAAGAAAAGAGTTTATTCTCCTATTTTCTCGTCCCTCTCTCTCTCATCAAGTCTCTCTCTTGTTCATCAACATGTTCTTCAAGTTCTTCAACTAATCTCCCTCTGAATCTCTAAAACTCTCAGGAAAGGTTTCCATAAACCTTGTAGAGAGTTTCCCATAAGTCTTTGGACCTTTCACAGTATGAATAAGCTTCCAAAATGGCTGGATCCAGAGAGTTTTGGATGAGAGAAAGCACCATGAAGTCCTCTTGAGCCCATTTGCCTTCATCCACCACGACTATCTCCTTTCCATCTTCTCCTTGGATGGTCTGTTTTGGAGCTTCTGCAGTTGAGACATGACTCCATAAACCTCTTCCTCCAAGGGCAGTTGAGACATGGCCCAGTGACTAGGAGAGACCTAGACTCCTTTATCAGAGCCGCCAAGGCAATTATCTCATCCACAAAGGCTGGTATAAACTCTCTTGACTCTAAACCTATCATTATAGATTCAGGAGATAGCCATCACATGATTAGTAATAGAAACTTGATTAGTGATATCCAGCCTGCCTCAGGGAATGTGATTATAGCAAATGGTGATAAGGTTAAGATAGAAGGGATAGGGAACCTTAGGTTGTTTGATAGGGAATCAACTGCTTAGTATATGCCTCAGTTTACATCAAACTTGCTATCAGTGAAAAGAGCTACTGTTGACCTGAGGTGTCAAGTCGTCTTTAGACCTGATGAGGTTGAATTTCAAGACCTGAAGACAGGGAAGATAATTGGAAAAGGTCATAGCCATCAGGAACTATACCATCTTGATAAGACTAAGCTATCTGAAGCACCTCCTTCTCTTTGCATGGTCAGTACATCTACTGGAGTTGAGAGCACAGTATGGCATGCTAGATTGGGACATCCCCATACTAGAGCTTTAAATCTGATGCTCCCTGGTGTGGTGTTTAAGAATGATGATTGTGAAGCTTGCATCTTGGGGAAGCATTGTAGGACAGTCTTTCCAAGGTCTAGCACTATGTATGAGAAGTGTTTCGACCTGGTTCACTCAGATGTGTGGACTGCACCTTGTATGTCAAGAGAAAATCACAAATACTTTGTCACCTTCATTGATGAGAAGTCCAAGTACACATGGGTGACACTGATTCAGTCAAAAGACAGGGTGCTGGAGGCTTTCAAGAATTTCCAGAACCATGTCTCCAACCATTTCAATGCCAAGCTGAAAATTCTCAGGTCAGATAATGGTGGAGAGTACACCAGTCAAGCATTCAAGAAATATCTGGCTCAGCATGGGATTATTCATCAGACCAGCTGCCCTTACACCCCTCAACAGAATGGAGTTGCTGAGAGGAAAAACAGGCACCTAATGGAGGTTGCAAGATCAATGATGTTTCACACTAATGTCCCAAAAAGGTTCTGGAGTGATGTTGTGATGTCTGCGAGCTATCTGATCAATAGGACTCCAACTAAAGTCCTCAATGACCTGTCTCCTTTTGAGGTCCTAAACAATACCAAGCCACCTTTGGACCACTTGCGTGTGTTTGGGTGCCTATGTTTTGTGTTGATACCAGGGGAGCAGAGGAACAAGCTTGATGCTAAAAGCTCAAAAGCTATGTTCATTGGATACTCACCAACACAAAAGGGTTATAAGTGTTATGATCAAGAGATGTGAAGTTTGTGGAGACAAAGGGATACTATGAGGAGAAGAGTTGGGATGTTTTGAAGGATTTATCACAAGCATCAGAGAAAGCCACAAACCTTAGGATCATACTGGAGAATCTTGGTATTGGCATGCCTCAGACGAGCCAAGAAACAAGGAGGAATCCTCCTGAAGCTGAACCTGGTCCAGAGACTGTAGGTGATGAAAATGGGGTTGATAAAGCTGTGGAAGCTATTCATCCTGATCCTGAAGGGGGGAATCAACAAGAAACTCATGATCAGGATGAAAGGCAACAAGAACAACAAGAACCTTTGCATCAGAATGATGAAACAGAATCTGATGAAGAAGAAGAAACAAATCAGGTCCAGCCACTAAGAAGTGTTGAAATAAGTGAGTACATGAAGACATTAATACCAAGAAGAGATCAAGAGAAGAGAGGAAGAAGACTTGAAGAAGACTCAGGCAGTTTTAAATTCAAAACTAGATCTGCTGGAAAACAGCTGTTATGCACTTATGTTTCTCTCTCTCTCTCTCTCTTCTATCTGTCTTTAAAACTCTTGTAAAGCCACGAAAATGAGAATAAGAAGCTGAGTATTCTCTCCATTCTCTCTATTCTCTTTATTCTCCCTATTCTCTGTTTTTTTTCTCTAAAGATTTCATGGTATCTGAGCCTGGTTACTGATAATCTGGGTGTGTGTTCTTCATTTAACAGTAAAGGTTGAAACTTTCTAGAGATTCAAGGAAAGTTTGAAGTTTGAAGCTTTCTTTCACTAGATCTAAAGTCTTTTCTGGTTGATTCATCTCAAAGTCTCAACCTTTCCTGGATTTGAAACTCGAGTGTTCTTCAGCTTCATAAAGACTCAAGCTTTTCCAGATCTGTTTTTTTTTTTTTCTTTTTCGAAAAATCTGGGTTCTTTCTTGAGTGTTCTTGGTGTTCTTGAGAGTTCTTGGTGTTCTTGAGTGCTTTTGGCGTTCTGGGTTTGGTCAAGTCTTTCTGATGAAGACAACCAGTCTCAACAGTGAAAGAAAGCAAAGATCTAGTTTTTCAGTGAAGACTGAAGAGGAAAATGGTGGAATCTGGTCCAGATGGGCAAAGGCAGCTTTGGGAAGCTGTATGCTGTGGAGAAGTCATGTAAAGGAGAAACCTTTAAGAGAAATGGCTACAGAAGAAGGTCAGGCGTGGAGTCTGAAGTATGAAGAAAGAGCTGTTCAAGAAATCAGTACAAGGGGTGAGATTTAACAGCTTATGGGAGTAGATCCAATCTGAGAAAAAGAAAGGAAGAACTCCAGAAGATTGTTCAGCATACACATGAGATGTGTAAGAAGAACAAGAAACAAACTTTGATTTGGAATGGTGCAAGATGCAAGAAGGGAAGGCTGAGGAGACTTTCCATGACTTGGATCAGAAGGAAAAATACTCAAAGGAAGAGTAGAAAGGCTGGTCAGTTAAAAGGAGATATGGAGGTCAAAATGGCCAAGAAAGCTGTGCAACAGATGATTAGAGGAGAGTGCTCTTACTCTGCCTACATGGGTAGCTCAGTGGAGAAGAAAGTGGATATGAGACATCAGGAGACAACAGGAGCTGATGGTTTCGTTACCAGGAAGGAATGGGAAGGATACATAAAGGAAATCCAAGCCTTGGTCACTGCCAAGAAGCGCAGCAGACAGTCCAATGCTAATGAAGAGATCACTAAGCCTATCATCATTGACTCTGGAGCAACGCATCACATGATCAGTGATAGGAGCTTGATGAGTGACATTAAAGCCACTACAGGAAGTGTTAAAATAGCCAATGGTGATCAGATTCCAATAGAGGGGATAGGAAACTTGAAACTGTTTGAGAAGGATTCAGCTGCTTTCTACCTGCCTAGGTTTACATCCAATTTGATATCTGTGAAGAGGGCAACAGTGGACCTTAATTGTCAGGTTGTCTTCAGGCCAAATGAGGTGGAGTTTCAAGACCTGGAGTCTGGACAAGTTATTGGTAGAGGAGATGTCAAAAATGAGCTCTACCACCTTCACACAACTAAGCTCTCTAAACCCTTTAACTCTGTTTGTTTAAGTAGTGCTACTGATAGGATTGAAAGCATTACTTGGCATGCTAGGTTGGGTCATCCTCATACTCGAGCAATAGAACTGATTCTTCCTGCTTTATCATTCAATCATTTAGAGTGTGAGGCTTGCATATTAGGGAAGCACTGTAGGACTGTTTTCCCAGCATCTGAAACTATATATGGGAACTGCTTTGATCTAGTTCACTCTGACGTGTGGACATCCCCATGTGTGTCTAGGGACAATCAGAAGTATTTTGTGACATTCATTGATGAAAAGTCTAAATACACTTGGATCACTTTGCTTCCATCTAAGGATAGAGTTCTGGATGCCTTTATAAACTTCCAAGCATATGTTACTAACCATTACAATGCTACTGTGAAGGTACTAAGGTCTGATAATGGAGGTGACTACACCAGTCATGCCGTCAAGAATCACATCGATAAGCATGGAATAGTGCATCAGACCAGCTGTCCCTACACGCCACAGCAGAATGGGGTTGCTGAAAGGAAGAATAGACACTTGATGGAGGTTGCTAGATCCATGATGTACCACACCAATGTCCCTAGGCGTTTCTGGAGTGATGCTGTTCAGACTGCTTGCTATCTCATCAATAGGATCCCAACCAAGGTACTGAAGAATCTGTCTCCATATGAAGTGTTGAACAAGACCAAGCCTTACATAGATCATCTGAGAGTCTTTGGGAGTCTATGCTATGTCTTGGTTCCTGGAGAACAGAGAAACAAGCTGGATGCAAAGAGCACTAGAGCTATGTTCATTGGGTACTCAGTAACCCAAAAAGGATATAAGTGCTATGATCCAGTAACAAGGAGAGTATTGGTATCCAGGGATGTGAAGTTCATGGAAACAAAGGGGTATTATGAGGAGAAGAACTGGAAGGACCTAGAGGATATGTCTAATGAACCAGAGAATAAGGCAGTGAATCTGAGGAACCTATTGGAGAAGCTTGGGATAGACATGTCCCAGAATCAGGAGATAAGAAGGAACACTCCTTCTGATCAGGTTAGAGAAGCTGAAAGAATAATCCCTCTTGATCATGAGAGGGGGAGTGAATCTGAATCAAGTGTGCAAGAGCAGAACCAAGAGGATTCAGCACATCATGATCAAGATGTGGCTCAGTCAAGTGAAGATGAGCAGGAAGAATATCATGACCCAGAGGAGGTTAATGATACAGAAGCAGAGGATCAGACTCAAGTTCAGCCATTGCGGAGGAGTGAAAGGTTGAAGAATAGGATGCCAGAAACAGAAACTCAAGAAGAAACTCAAGAAGAGGTTCAGCCTCTGCGAAGAAGCACTAGGGAGAGAAAGGATCCTTCCAACTGGGTAAACACGAGAGTGTACTACAATGCCCAGGCTGTGAAGCATCCTTCTCAAGCTGTGTGTTCCTTTGCAGAGTATCCAGAAGAACACATGGTGTTTATGTGTAATCTGGATGAAAGTGACATTCCAAGATCCTATGAGGAAGCTATGAAGGACAAGGAATGGAGAGAGTCAGTGGGCAGTGAAAGGGATGCAATGATCAAGAATGACACTTGGTATGAGAGTGAACTACCGGAAGGGAAGAAGGCTGTGACTAGTAGATGGATCTTCACAATCAAGTATCTGGCAAATCTAAAGGTTGATAGGAAGAAGACCAGATTGGTAGCAAGAGGGTTTACACAAACCTATGGAGAAGATTACATTGACACATTTGCTCCTGTTGCCAAGCTACATACAGTTCGAATCATCCTATCAGTTGCAACCAATTTGGAGTGGGATTTGTGGCAGATGGATGTGAAGAATGCTTTCTTGCAAGGAGAGCTTGAGGATGAAGTATATATGCATCCTCCTCCTGGTTTTGAGTATCTAGTAAAGCCAGGAAATGTTTTGAGATTGAAGAAGGCTATATATGGGCTGAAACAATCACCAAGGGCATGGTATAGGAAGCTAAGCACTACTCTGAATGGAAGAGGCTTCAGGAAGTCTGAATTAGACCATACTCTCTTCACCTTAACAGGACCTTCAGGGATCATTGTTATTCTGGTGTACGTGGATGATCTGATCATCACAGGGAATGATAAGGCAGGGATTCAAGCCACTAAAGACTTTCTCAAGTCTGTGTTTGATATCAAGGACTTGGGGGAGATGAAGTACTTCTTGGGTATTGAGATATGCAGATCTAAGGAGGGTCTGTTCATGAATCAGAGGAAGTATACTCTAGATATGGTAAAGGGAGCTGGCGTGCTTGGAGGAAAGACAGCCAAGACACCTCTTGAAGAGGGGTACAAGGTTTTACTTGAGGGGGAGATTGAAGAAAAACAACTGTTTGAGGATGCTAAACTTTACAGGAAGATGGTTGGAAAACTGATATACTTGACTATCACAAGACCAGATATATGCTTTGCAGTGAATCAAGTAAGTCAGCATATGGAGGCTCCAAAGGTCCATCACTGGAAAATGGTTGATAGGATACTGAGGTACTTGAGTGGAACTCCTGGACAAGGAGTTTGGATGGGATGTAATGGCAGTACAGAAGTAGTTGGGTATTGTGATGCTGATTGGGCAGGAGATAGAGTGGATAGGAAATCAACTACTGGGTATTGTACATTCGTTGGAGGAAACCTGGTTACTTGGAAGAGTAAGAAGGAAAAGGTTATCTCCTGCTCAAGTGCTGAGGCGGAGTATAGAGCTATGTTGAAGCTGACAAATGAGCTGGTATGGATCAAAGGTATTCTCAAGCATCTGGAGATTGAACACACCTCTCCTATGACAATACATTGTGATAATCAAGCAGCAATTCATATTGCATCTAACTCAGTCTTCCATGAGAGAACTAAGCACATAGAAGTTGATTGTCATAAGGTGAGGCAGATGATTGTCTCAGGAGTGACATTGCCATGCTATACAAGGAGCGAGGATCAACTTGCGGATGTGTTCACCAAGGCTGCGAGATTAAAGACAATGGAGTCCATACTTTCAAGATTGGGACTCATTGATCTTACTCCAAACAACTGATCCCCTCGTCATGAGGTCTTTACTCTTTTCCTTATCAAGGTTTTATCCCTAAAGAAGGTTTTCTTTGGTAAGGTTTTTAACGAGGAAGATCTCATGGCATTCCAAGCTTGACTTGTTCCACATGGTCAAGCTTGAGGGGGAGTGTTGAAATAAGTGAGTACATGAAGACATTAATACCAAGAAGAGATCAAGAGAAGAGAGGAAGAAGACTTGAAGAAGACTCAGGCAGTTTGAAATTCAAAACTAGATCTGCTGGAAAACAGCTGTCATGCACTTATGTTTCTCTCTCTCTCTCTCTCTCTTCTATCTGTCTTTAAAACTCTTGTAAAGCCACGAAAATGAGAATAAGAAGCTGAGTATTCTCTCCATTCTCTCTATTCTCTTTATTCTCCCTATTCTCTGTTTTTTTTCTCTAAAGATTTCAAGAAGAAGTACCAGAATTAAGAAACCTGCATCAAACTGGATGAACACAAGAGTTTATTTCAATGCTGAAGCAGTGGCTCATCCAATAAGAGCAGTGTGCTCTCTTGCTCAGTATCCAGAGGAACATCAAGTGTTCATTGGGGAACTGGATCAGGAATATATTCCAAGATCATATGAAGAGGCAATGGAGCTTGAAGAGTGGAGAGACTCTGTTGGAAATGAAACCAATGCTATGATAGTCAATGACACTTGGTATGAAGCTTAGCTCCCAAAAGACAAGAAGGCAGTGACAAGCAAGTGGGTTTTCACAATCAAATATTTGGCAAATGGAAAGGTGGAGAGGCGTAAGACAAGGCTGGTAGCAAGGGGATTCACTCAGACATATGGGGAGGATTACATTGACACATTTGCACCAGTAGCAAAGCTTCACACCATCAGGATTATTTTCTCAATTGCCACTAACTTGGAATGGGATTTATGGCAAATGGATGTGAAGAATGCTTTCTTACAAGGAGAGTTAGAAGATGAGGTGTACATGCATCCTCCTCCTGGTTTAGAGCATCTAGTCAAACCAGGAAATGTGTTGAGGCTGAAGAAAGCAATTTATGGTTTGAAGCAATCACCAAGGGCTTGGTATCACAAGCTAAGCACCACATTGAATGGAAGAGGGTTTAGAAAGTCAGAGGCGGATCATACTCTCTTCACACTGACTGGTCCACAAGGCATTGTTGTTATCTTGATATATGTTGATGATATTATCACCACAGTAAGTGACAAGGAAGGGATCCATGCAACTAAGGAATTTTTGAAATCAGTATTTGATATCAAAGATCTTCGGGAGCTCAAGTACTTTCCTGGTATTGAAGTGTGCTGATCCAAAGGACTGTTTCTGTCTCAAAGGAAGTATGCTATGGATCTGTCGAGTGAGGCAGGTAATCTTGGAGGAAGACCAGCGAAAATACCCCTTGAAAATGGTTATAAAGTACTGGGAGAGGGGGAGTTTGAGAACACTCCATTTGATGATGTCAAGAAGTATAGAAGAATGGTGGGAAAACTCATCTATCTGACCATCACAAGACCAGACATCTGCTTTGCTGTGAATCAAGTGAGTCAACACATGCAGGAGCCTAAGGTACACCATTGGAACATGGTTGAGAGGATATTAAGATATCTGAGGGAAGCTCCAGGTCAAGGTGTATGGATGGGTTGCAATGGAAGCACAGAGATTGTGGGATATTGTGATGCTGATTGGGCTGGAGACAGAGTTGATAGGAGATCAACAACCGGCTATTGCACTTTTATTGGAGGAAATTTAGTCACATGGAAGAGCAAGAAGCAGAAAGTGGTATCTTGCTCAAGTGCTGAGGCAGAGTACCGATCTATGAGGAAGCTAACTAGTGAACTCATATGGATCAAGGGACTGCTAAGGGACTTGAGTATAGAGATCACTGCACCTATGACAATGCATTGTGATAATCAGGCGGCTATACACATTGCATAAAACTCAGTCTTCCATGAGAGAACAAAACATATAGAAGTGGACTGCCACAAGGTGAGACAAGCAGTGGAACAGAAAGTGATACTTCCATGCTATACAAGAAGTGAAGATCAACTGGATGATATATTCACTAAGGCAGCCAGCAGCAAGGTTTGTGAGTTCATTCATCCTAAGCTTGGACTCATAGACCTTTCATGTCACTGATCCTCTTGCCATGAAGTGTTCTACTCTTTTTCCTTGGCTTAGTTTTTATCCCATGAGGTTTTGCTAGGCTAAAGGTTTTAATGAGGGAATGCTTCATGGTTTCCAAGCTTGACCAGTCCCTATGGTCAAGCTTGAGGGGGAGTGTTGACATGAAGTAATTAATGACAAAGAGATGAGAAGCTAGAAAGAGGAGCATCCGAGATGAAGAAGAAAACTGGACCATACAGTCTCTCACCTAACTTAGGGTGCAAGGAAAGAAATAGAGGGAACTTGACCAGAAACTTATTCAAAGGGTCTGGAGCACATATTTCCTTGTCCAGAAGCAGAGAGAGACGTTGGGAGGAAGAGTCACATGTCTGATCTGGTCTGGTGAGGCAGAGAATCAATTGGGGACCAGTTAGGAGCTGTCACTTTCACTTGAGCTGCAAGAGCCCTTTGTCTTGTTCTCTCTCATTTGTTTATTGTATTTCTTTGTCAACTTGCATCTGTGTATTCTGTCTATTTAAAGGCTGTAAGCAGACATAATTAATCTAAGGAAACCATTTCTCTCCTTCTCTCTCTTTTACAATTTCGAAATCTCTCTCTCTCTCTCTCTTGTTCTTCATGTTCTTCATTCTCCAGCAATAAACTCTCTCTAAAATCTCTCTTTCTGACACTGGCTTGCACTTGAATTCCTCACTTAATCCTTCTTCAGAATGGCCTTGCAACATGACTTGTAGAACTGACTTGATATTGAGACTTTGCAAAGAGTTAGCTGCCATCTTTTCAGTGAACTGCCTTCTCTTTGCTCAGCCAAGTATATCCCTGGTCAACTCCATTTTTTTTCCTTTGCTTCAGCTTCAACAATGGGTCATTGGCTTCTCATTAACACCATTGACCAGAGAATGAGAGTATATGGCCAAGCTTGAAGTTGAGAGCCAATGACAGCCAACACCTTGAGACCACAACCCTATTGGCTTGAATTGTGGCCTTTTTCTCTTGAGGAACCTCCTGTCCACCCTCTTGGCTTCAGGTAAGATCTCTTGAGCAATCTCTCCACAGTAGCAATCTTCCTCTCTACCATCTTGGGAGTTAATGAACACAATCAGTGTCCAAAGTGTTGTTGGGTAGTGGGCAATCTCTCCATGGACAGGAATTTACATCTTCTGTAGGCTCTGAACACATGGGCTTCTTGCTCTTAATTTAAGGAGGCACAGCTTATCAAGAACCGAAGCTGGTTTCTTGAACCTGCAGCCCATGGGGGCTTAGTGAAACTGAAGAGGTTTGAGGTGTGGATTGAATATCCAACACCTCTTGTTGATGATTCTCTCCTTCTAGTCAAGGATAAACTTTACACCCCTCCTGTCCTCTTTCTGGTTGAGGATCTTGGTGGTCATAGACTGAGCTTCAGCTTTGTTGGCCAAATAATGATTTGAAAAGCCTAGCTTTGAAACTTTTTCAGTGACCTTGATGCAGAAACCATTTCTTCCAAAGGTTTTCTTCAGCATTTTGGACAAGAGTGTAAGATTGATGATGAACAGAGTGAAGAATAATGAAGAACAGGTGAGAGAGAGAGTGTTTGATTCGAAATGGTTAAGAGAGAGAGAAGGGTTTTGTGTTTACTCGACAGAGAATAAGAGAGAGAGAAGGAGTTTATTTCCTTGGTTTAAACTCAACTGCATACAACTTAATAAATAAGCAAAGACAGACAAGAAAGAAAAGAATAAAGTAATGGGTTCTGTCCAACTTGCTACATCAGAAACATTAAATGGAATACCAACTTGTCCTGAACAGCCAAAAACATTAAATGCCATATGTGACTTTGTGGAATTTAAAATATCTCCACTTGCCTAAGCTCCCAACGGATCCCTTGACCATTCAAACCAGTTTGAATTCTTCTTGGTCGATTTGAGTTAAGTTCCTTGTCTTCCAAGCTAAGCTAGGTCAGAGTTACATGCTTGGGCGCCAAGGAGTTGTACGGACAGACTTGCTTCACAAGTCTTGTACGGAACACTCCCACTAGACCAGATCTTTTTCTCTTCTCTTGATCTTTTTTTATTCATGTCAATACTCCCCCTCAAGCTTGACCAAAAGTTTTGATCAAGCTTGGAAAACTATGAAGACTTCCCTCATTAAAACCTTAGTATGCAAAACCCAATGGGATAAAAACATACTAAGGAAAAAGTAGAAGCTCCATAGCTAAGGGGACCACGCCTGGGTGATATCAATGAGTCCAAGCTTGGGATAGATGGACTCACACACCTTAGTACTTGCAGCTTTGGAGAAGATGTCGGCTAACTGATCTTCACTCCTTGTATAGCAAGGTAGAATGACTCCTTGGATTATCACTTGTCTCACTTTGTGGCAGTCCACCTCAATGTGTTTAGTTCTCTCATGAAATACTAAGTTTGAGGCTATATGGATAGCAGCTTGGTTGTCACAATACATGGTGATTGGTGCAGTGATCTCTATCCCCAAGTCTTTGAGAAGCCCTTTGATCCATACTAACTCATTTGTCAGTTTCCTCATGACTCTATACTCTGCTTCAGCACTTGAGCACGAGACCACCTTTTGCTTCTTTCTCTTCCATGTGACAAGATTGCCTCCTATGAAGGTGCAATAGCCTGTGGTTGATTTCCTATCATTCCTATCTCATGCCCAATCAGCATCACAATAGCCAACCACTTCTGTGTTGCCATTACAGCCCATCCATACTCCTTGTCCAGGAGCTTCACTGAGTTATCTTAGTATCCTTTCCACCATTTTCCAGTGATGAACCTTTGGCACTTGCATATGCTGGCTCACCTGGTTCACAGCAAAGCAGATATCAGGTCTAGTGATGGTTAAATAGATAAGCTTACCCACTAGTCTTCTGTATTGCTTTGAATCATCAAATGGTGTGTCTTCATACTCCCCCTCACGCAAAATCTTATAGCCATCTTCTAGTGGAGTCTTGGCTGGTTTCTCTCCAAGCATACCTACTCCATTCAAAAGGTCAAGTGTGTACTTCCTTTGGGACAAGAAGAGCCCCTCATCAGAGCAGCATACTTCAATTCCAAGGAATTACTTTAGCTCACCTAAATCCTTGATTTCAAATACAGATTTGAGATAAGCTTTAGTGGTTTGTATACCTTCTTTGTCATTCCCTGTGATGATGATATCATCAAGATACACAAGGATGACTACTATACTTTGTTGGCTGGTGAGAGTGAATAGAGTATGGTCTGCCTCAGATCGTCTAAACTCTTTTCCATTCAGGGTGGTACTGAGTTTATGATACCAGGCTCTTGGTGATTGCTTTAACCCACTAATATCCTTCTTGAGTCTCAATACATGGCCTGGTTTCACTAGGTACTCGAGTCCAGGAGGAGGTCTCATGTAGACTTCATCTTCTAGTTCTCCTTGAAGAAAGGCATTCTTCACATCCATTTGCCATAAGTCCCATTTCAAGTTGGTAGCAATAGAAATGATGATTCTGATGGTGTGAAGTTTTGCAACTGGTGCAAAGGTATCAAGGTAATCTTCTCCATACGTTTGAGTGAATCCCCTTGCAACCAGTCTTGTTTTATTCCTATCTGGTTTACCATTGGCAAGATACTTGATGGTGAAGATCCACCTACTTGTTACTGCCTTCTTTCCTTTTGGGATTTCAGCCTCATACCAAGTGTCATTGTTTATCATGGCTTGAGTTTCATGACCCACTGTTTCCTTCCATTCCTTATCCTTCATTGCTTCTTCATAGGATCTTGGTATGTATTCTTGATCCAAGTTGCTCAGGAGGACTCGGTGCTCTTCTGGATATTGAGCTAGAGAGCAAGTGGCTTGAATAGGATAAGCTACTGCATTTGCATTGTAGTACACTCTTGTGTTTGTCCAGTTAGATGGAGGTTTCCTGATCCTTGTGCTTCTCCTTAATTGCTGCACCTGAGCTTCTTCATCCTCATGGGTTTGTGGTTGAGGCTGCTCCTGGGTTTCTTCTGAACCATGTTGATCATGAATTTCAGAACCTTCATGATGTATTGTCTCCTCTGGTTCTGGTTGGTATCCCCCCTCATGATCAAGATGGGTCTCATTTTCAACCGTTCCAGCAGTTTGAGCAGGTCCTTCTCTTGTTTCCTCCCTGGCCTGAGGTTGACTAATACCAAGACTTTCCTAGGATGATCCTCAGGTTGTTTGCTCTGTCTGAAGGCGCATTGTGAGAGATCCTTCAAGTTATCCCAGCTCTTCTCATCATAATACCCTTTAGACTCCACAAATTTCACATCCCTTGAGACCATAACTCTCCTAGTTTCTGGTACATAGCACTTGTATCCTTTCTGGTTGGCTGAATAACCAATAAACATTGCTTTGATACTCTTTGCTTCAAGTTTGTTTCTCTGTTCTCCTGGAATCAAGACAAAGCACATACACCCAAACACACGTAAGTGATCAATGGATGGTCTAGTTTTTTTCAATACCTCATAAGGAGAGACATAGTGGAGAACCCTTGTGGGTGTTCTGTTGATCAGATAGCATGCTGACACCACAACATCCCCCCAAAACCTCTTTGGAACGTTTGTGTGGAACATCATGCTTCTGGCCACTTCCATAAGATGTCTATTCGTCCTCTCAGCCACTCCATTTTGTTGTGGTGTGTATGAGCAGCATGTCTGATGAATGATTCCATGTTTGGCTAGGTGGTTTTTGAAAGCATGACCTGTGTACTCCCCACAATTGTCTGACCTAAAAATTTTAATCTTGGCATTAAAGTGATTAGTTATATAGCTTTGAAAGTTCATAAAAGCTTCTAACACCCTATCTTTTGATTGAATTAAGGTCAGCCAAGTGAATTTCGATTTCTCATCTATAAAAGTGACAAAATACTTGTGGTTTTCCCTAGAGACACAAGGTGCAGTCCACACATTAGAATGAACTAAATCAAAGCAGTGATCATAGATTGTTGTTGATTTAGTAAAAACAGACTTGCAATGTTTGCCAAGGATACAAGCTTCACAGTGATCAGTTTTAGAGGAAAGATTAGGTAACATTAAGCTTAAGGCACGAGAATGAGGATGACCTAATCTAGCATTCCATAATACATTAGAAGCTAAGACAGGAATAGAACTAAAAGCATAAGAAACTTCAGAACTAAGTTTGTTGTCTTCAAGCAAGTACAACCCTTCCTTGCTCACACCTTTCCCAAGCATCTTACTTGACTCAATATCCTGAAAATGAACATCATTTGGGCTGAAAATAACTTTTCAATTCAGATCAGTAGTAGCCTTTTTAACTGAAAGCAAGTTGGAAGCAAAAGTAGGCATATAAAATGCTTTAGAATCCTTATCAAACAATTTCAGGTTCCCTATGCCCCTAATAGGTACTCTATCACCATTAGCAATTACTACACTTCCTAAGGCAGGTTCAATGTTGCTAATGAGACTAGAGTCCTTAATCATATGATGTGATGCTCCTGAATCAATAATCAATGGTTTATCACTCAATGATTTTTTTAAGACATTTCTACTGATGTTACCAGAGTTTGCATTGAGTGCCTTGATAAGGGCCTCAATGTCTGATTTGCGGATGAAGGCATCATCAGGGGCTGGCTGAGATGTGGCTCCAACAGCATAGGTGGTAGAAACCAGGGCTCTTCCTTCACTATTTGGACGCATAGGCTGAGGGGTTTGCTGAACAACTTCACTGGCCCTTGCTTGGTTAAACCTTGATGGTGGCCTGAGGTGTGGGTGAAGAATCCAGCACTGGTTCTTCATGTGACCACTCTTCTTGCAATGCTCACAAGTGACTCGCCGGTTCTCTGGTTTGAAGAAGGTCTTGTTAGCTGAGGCTTCAGCCTTGTGAGCCATGTTCAGGTCACCTTTACCACCAAATAGACCCACAGAGCCTTGCTCCTTCTGGATTTGAGCACATACCTCCTCAAGGGTAGGTAACTTGTCTGCCCTCAACAGATGTTTGATGAGGTCATTGTAGCCGGGATTGAGAGTGAGTTGAAGCAAAGGAAACAAGTGGAGTTGACCAGGGATATTCTTGGCTGAGCAAGGAGAAGTCAGTTCATTGAAAAGATGGCAGCTAACTCTTTGCAAAGCCCCCCTATCAACTCAGTTATACAAGTCACTTTGCAAGGCCATTCTAAAGAAGGATTAAGGGAGGGATTCAAGTGCAAGCCAGAAGGGAAGACACTCCTCATTATCATCCCAAAGACATGTTGGCTTGATCTCAACCCAAGAAGAAGGCAAGAATCCAGAAGCAAGGGGGAGACAAGCTGTGAAATAAGAAGAAGGTTCAAGAGGAACCATTTGAAGTGTGAAGCAAGGAAAGGGTGTGCTTTACTTTCCAATAAATATGCCCAAAAGAAGACTGGATTGCTTGTACTCTTTTTGGAATTCATGAGTGTTTGTCTCATGTCAAGAGAGTATTCAGTTAACTTGTAACTGAATCCTCTTCAACCATACAACAGGAACTCACCATTTAAGGGAACAGACAACCAGCTTGTGATTGAATCCTCATACACAGCTTACTATATAACCAAGAATCCTAGATAGTAAACTGGTTTTGTGAAGCAGAAACTCTCTAGTATGAATCTAATCATTGAGAAGTAACACAACACTTAGGGTTTGTGTACTTAAGATGAAGAGTATTTTAGAATCAGTAATCTAGAGATTAAGAGGAGATAAAGAAGAGTTTAGAGTGAGTTTGACAAGTATTAGGCTGCCTTAAGAGAGATAGAGTTAAGGCAGCCTCTAAACCCTAATGCGTAACTCCTTACATTGTGAATATTGTTTAGACACAAGCAAGAGAGAGAGAGACGAGCTTAGAGAGAGAGAAACTTGACTATTGATTCTGGTAAGTGTTACAAGAGAGGGTGAAGGTCTTTAAATAGACAATCACTTACAATAAACAATTACTAAAACAAGGAAATATAAACAAATAATTCTGTAGGGATGAGAAGAGGCCAAAGGGGATACAGCCAAGGGGAGGCACGTCCAGAGGAGGAGAAAGGGACAGGAGAAAGATAGTGACCAGGTCTGATGAGTGAAAGTGACAGGCCAGCAACAGCTCTCTCCTTAAGCTTAACATGTGACTTTCTTCCATATTTGAATTTGAATCTGGTCAAACCCTCTACCAACAGTTTCCTTAGCTTCTGGATGTTAAAATAAAGAAAGGAATGACCAGAAGAAGATGCTGGTTCATTATTGAAAGAGAGTTCATCAAGAGAAGCCAATTTGGTTCTGTCCGTATAGACTTGCTCCACAAGCAACATCTTGACCTAACTTACCTTGCAAGGCAAGAAACGAGTGGGAAGGCTTAAGGGACGTTGATAACCTCCAGAAACCTAAGGATACTCAATTTGAATTCAAAAGGAAGGATCTGGTTTGAATTAGGCAGAGAAAAGTCACATGGGTGCATAAGGAGTTGTAGCAGACCTGTCACTATCACCATGGAGACCACACCCTTCCTCCTGTCCCTTTCTTCTGTTCCTGGACGAGCCAGACTTTGGCTGTATCCCCTTTGGCCTCTTCTCATTCTCTACAGAATTATTTGTTTATGTTTTCATGTTTTAGTAATTGTTTAATCATGTGTATTGCCTATATAAAAAGGCTTCTCCATCACTTGTAACATTTACAATAAACAAGAGAGGGTGAAGGTCTTTAAATAGACAATCACTTACAATAAACAATTACTAAAACAAGGAAATATAAACAAAAAATTTTGTAGGGATGAGAAGAGGCCAAAGGGGATACAACCAAGGGGAGGCACGTCCAGAGGAGGAGAAAGGGACAGGAGAAAGATAGTGACCAGGTCTGATGAGTGAAAGTGACAGGCCAGCAACAGCTCTCTCCTGAAGCTTAACATGTGACTTTCTTCCATATTTGAATTTGAATCTGCTCAAACCTGTTGAGTTGAGGTATGCTGAGGAGTTAAGAGGTTAAAGAAATATGGATAAGGCGTGGACAGACTGTACAGTGATCAGCATATTCCCTAAAAGATGCTGATGCTCTTCTTGTGGCTCTCCTTGATTGACCGTTTGAAAAAAAAGGCTCCTTTCAATTCTGTCCACACATTTGCTCTTCCTTTTGTTTCTGGAAACCCTTGTAGCTCCTCTTTATGTATCCTTGTCGAGTATCAATGAAAAAGAAGTCTTCAGTCTCTCTCTTTCTCTCTTAGGCGAAATGGATCCCTCTACACAATTCTCTTCTTAATCTCTATCTATTCTCTTTGATTCTCTTTGTTTCTGCCTAATCTTGTCTCTATATTCTCTCAATCTCTAAAGATTTCATGGTATCAGAGCCTGGTTACTTATAATCTGGGTCTGTGTTCTTCATTTCAACAGTAAATCTGGGTTTGTGTTCTTCAACAGTAAAGGTTGAAACTTTTTCGAGATTCAAGGAAAGTTTGAAGCTTTCTTTCACTAGATCTAAAGTCTTTCGGGTTGATTCATCTCAAAGTCTCAACCTTTCCTGGATTTGAAACTCTAGTGTTCTTCAGCTTCATAAAGACTCAAGCTTTTCCAGATCTGGGTACTCAAGAACAAGATGGAAGGAAACAAGATGATAACGATACCAGTTACTCTTAAGGGGAGTGGAAACTACCTCCTGTGGTCAAGGCTGGTGAAAACAGCTGTTGGAAGCAAGGGTTTATGGAACCACATCACGGATGGACCTCCAAAACAAGTTGCTGAAAAGGAAAAAGGCGAAGGAGCAACTGAGCTTGCTCTAGCTGATGAGAACAAATGGGTTCAAGAAGACATGACTGTTGTCACCGTGTTGCAAGCTTCCCTTGAGACCTCAATCCTTGAAGCTTACAGCTACTGTGAGACAGCAAAAGACCTATGGGATACACTCCAGAAGGTCTATGGCAACACATCTAATCTGAGCCGTGTGTTTGAGGTGAAAAGAGCTATCAACACACTTGTGCAAGAAGAGGTGGAGTTCACCAAACACTTGGGGAAGTTCAGAGCCCTATGGTCTGAACTGGAGATGCTCAGGCCGAGCACAATGGATCAAGACATCATCATGGAAAGGAGAGAGCAAGATCAAGTCTTTGGCTTGCTACTGACCCTGAATCCAGTATACAACGACCTGATCAAGCACATCTTGAGGTCATCTAAACTGCCATCCTTGGAGGAAGTGTGTGCTCAGATCCAGAAGGAAGAGGGTTCGCACGGATTGTTTGGGGGAAGAGGTGATCTTTCTTTAGCAAACAAGGCAGAAGCTACTCAAGCTAACAAGGCAATGTACAAGCCTGAGGAAAGGAGGTATGGTGAGGATAGGAGGTTTGGAGGCAATTGTGATCATTGCAAGAAGCCGGGTCACAAGAGGAGTCAGTGCTGGATCCTTCATCCCCATCTCAAACCAACCAAGTTCATGAAGGAGAGGGAAGGAAGAGCTCACCTTTCCAATGAAGCGAGTGAAGCTGGTCCTTCTGGAAGTGGGTTTACTGCTCGTGAAAGTGAAGGGAAGGCTATGGCATCTCATCACCCTTCAGTCAAGAACATGGATCAAGAGCCCATAAGGAGGTCCGACATTGATGCTCTCATCAAAGCTCTTAAGGAGAATGGTAACACACTCGGAAACACCCTTGGTTATACTCATACTGCTTATAGAATGCCTAAGACTCTTGATCAGATAGTTGCTCTAGGAGAATCACATAGATCATATACTGCGTCTAGTGTGTTAACTAAACCATTAGTTGTTGATTCTGGTGCCTCTCATCACATGATAAGTGACACCAGTCTTATAAAGGATATAGAACCGGCTTATGGTCATGTTATGATTGCAAATGGTGATAAAGTAGCCATAAAAGGAATTGGAACCTTGAAACTATTTGATAAAGAGTCTAGAGCTTTCTATATGCCTGAGTTTACTTCAAATCTCTTATCTGTCAAGAAATGCACTACTGATTTACAATGCAATGTCATCTTTAGTCCTAATGATGTGAAGTTTCAGGATATTGAGAGCAGTAATTTGATTGGGAAAGGAGTAACCAAAGGAGATCTTTATATGCTTGAAGACATTACCTCTATTTCCAATTCGAGTTACTCATTTAGCTCTGTTTCTACTTCAAATAATGATGCATTGTGGCATGCTAGATTAGGTCATCCCCATGTTAGGGCCCTTAGTTTAATGTTACCAGGTGTCATGTTTAAAAATAATGAGTGTGAAGCATGCATTTTGGGTAAACATTGTAAGACAGTCTTTAAGAAATCAAGTACTATCTATGAGAAGTGTTTTGATCTTGTTCATTCTGATGTTTGGACTGCCCCTTGTTTATCTAAAGAGAACTTCAAATATTTTGTTACATTCATTGATGAAAAATCCAAATACACCTGGATAACACTCATTAAAACTAAGGATAGGGTGCTTGATGCTTTTAAAAATTTTCAGACTTATGTTTCTAACCATTATAATGTCAAGATTAAGATTTTCAGATCAGATAATGGTGGAGAATACATGAGCCATGCTTTCAAAGATCATCTTGCTAAACATGGGATCCTACATCAAACAAGTTGCCCTTACACTCCACAACAGAATGGAGTGGCTGAAAGGAAGAACAGGCACCTAATGGAAGTGGCAAGGTCGATGATGTTCCAAACCAATGTCCCAAAGAGGTTTTGGAGTGATGCTGTGATGTCTGCTTGCTATCTTATCAACCGGATACCAACCAGAATCTTAGAGGATCAGTCTCCATTTGAAGTGCTGAACAAGGTCAAACCCTCTTTGGATCATCTAAGGGTATTTGGATGTCTCTGCTATGTGCTGGTGCCAGGAGAAATGAGGAACAAGTTGGAGCCTAAGAGTACTAGAGCAATGTTCATCGGTTATTCTACAACTCAAAAGGGATACAAGTGCTTTGATCCTTCAACAAGGAAACTGTTAGTATCTCGGGATGTCAAGTTTTTGGAATCAAGAGGGTACTATGAAGAAAAGAGCTGGGAGGATCTTAAGGATCTAGCTCAACCATCTGATAAGGCTGCAAGCCTTAGGATAATCATGGAAGGTCTTGGGATCAACCTAACTCAGGATCAGCAAGGTGTGCCTAAACCACATGAAGCTGAAAAACCATCCCACCTTGATCATGAGGGGGGCAATGAACCAGGAGATGAAGGTCATGAGGATGAGAACTCTGGAAGTCCTGATCAAGATGTGATGGGACATGAGGAAGTAAATGATGTGCCTGAACCAGAAGGCCAAGAGGAGCATGAGGAAGCAAATGATGTGCCTGAACCAGAAGGCCAAGAGGAGCATGAGGAAGCAGTTCAAACTGAGGTTCAAGCTCCATTGAGGAGAAGTACTAGAGTAAGAAGGCATCCATCTAACTGGGTGAATACTAGGGTCTACTATAATGCTCAAGCTGTTGCTCACCCTAGTCAAGCTGTCTGCTCTTTTGCTGAGTTTCCTAAGGAGCATTGTGCTTTCATTATCAGTCTGGATGAAAGTCATGTTCCAAGATCGTATGAGGAAGCTATGGAGGATGAAGAGTGGAGGAAATCAGTGGGTGATGAAGCAGGGGCAATGATCAAGAATGAGACTTGGTATGAGAGTGAGCTGCCAAAAGGGAAGAAGGCTGTTACTAGTAGATGGATCTTCACCATCAAGTACCTACCAAATGGGAAGATAGAAAGGAAGAAAACTAGACTTGTTGCAAGAGGATTCACTCAAACCTATGGAGAGGACTATGTTGACACCTTTGCTCCTGTGGCAAAACTCCATACTATCCGGATTGTTTTTTCGGTTGCAACCAACTTGGGATGGAACTTATGGCAAATGGATGTGAAGAATGCCTTCTTGCAAGGAGAGTTGGAAGAAGAGGTGTATATGTATCCTCCTCCTGGTCTTGAAAGTCTTGTGAAACCAGGGAATGTACTGAGGTTAAGGAAGGCTATCTATGGGTTGAAACAGTCTCCAAGAGCCTGGTACCACAAGCTGAGCACTACCTTGAATGGCCGAGGCTTCATCAAATCTGAGCTTGATCATACCCTTTTCACCCTTGTCTCCACATCAGGTATCATTGTCCTCCTAGTCTATGTTGATGATATCATCATAACTGGGAGTGACAAGGAAGGTATTAAAGCTACTAAGGATTATCTCAAATCTGTATTTGAAATTAAAGACTTGGGAGAAATGAAATACTTCCTTGGGATTGAGATTTGTAGGTCCAAGGAAGGATTGTTCATGTCCCAAAGGAAATATACCCTTGATCTTTTGAAAGATGCAGGTAAACTTGGAGGAAAGATGGCAAGGATGCCCATGGAAGATGGATATAAGGTTCCTCGTGAGGGGGAGATAGAAGACAGCAGACCATTTCAGGATGCCAAGCTTTATAGAAAGCTAGTTGGTAAGCTAATATACTTAACCATCACACGTCCTGATATTTGTTTTGCTGTGAACCAGGTGAGCCAACACATGCAAGTCCCAAAGGAGCATCACTGGAACATGGTGGAACGGATCCTGAGCTATCTCAATGGTTCACCTGGCCAAGGAGTGTGGATGGGATGCAACAACAACACTGAAGTGGTTGGCTACTGTGATGCGGATTGGGCTGGTGATAGAGCAGATAGGAAGTCCACTACTGGCTACTGCACATTCATTGGAGGGAACCTAGTTACATGGAAGAGCAAGAAGCAAAAGGTGGTGTCATGCTCTAGTGCTGAAGCCGAGTATAGAGCAATGTTGAAGCTGACAAATGAGCTTGTCTGGATCAAAGGCATTCTGAAACACCTTGGTATTGAGCAGTCCACTCCAATGACAATGCATTGTGACAACCAAGCAGCCATCCACATAGCCACCAACTCAGTGTTTCACGAGAGGACCAAGCATATTGAGGTTGATTGCCACAAGGTGAGGCAGATGATTGGGTTAGGAGTGATCTTACCGTGCTATACTAGGAGTGAGGATCAGTTAGCTGATATATTCACTAAGGCTGCTAGACAAAAGACAATGGAGTCCATCCATGACCGGTTGGGACTCATTGATCTAACCCAACTTAGCTAATCCCCTGCTATGGGGTCTTTACTCTTTTTCCCTCATCAAGGTTTTATCCCAAAAAGGGTTTTCCTTGGTGAGGTTTTTAATGAGGAAGACCTCATAGCCTTCCAAGCTTGACTTGTTCCATATGGTCAAGCTTGAGGGGGAGTGTTGAGTTGAGGTATGCTGAGGAGTTAAGAGGTTAAAGAAATATGGATAAGGCGTGGACAGACTGTACAGTGATCAGCATATTCCCTAAAAGATGCTGATGCTCTTCTTGTGGCTCTCCTTGATTGACCGTTTGAAAAAAAGGCTCCTTTCAATTCTGTCCACACATTTGCTCTTCCTTTTGTTTCTGGAAACCCTTGTAGCTCCTCTTTATGTATCCTTGTCGAGTATCAATGAAAAAGAAGTCTTCAGTCTCTCTCTTTCTCTCTTAGGCGAAATGGATCCCTCTACACAATTCTCTTCTTAATCTCTATCTATTCTCTTTGATTCTCTTTGTTTCTGCCTAATCTTGTCTCTATATTCTCTCAATCTCTAAAGATTTCAAAACCCTCTACTAACAGTTTCCTTAGCTTCTGGAGACCCTCAGCTCGTGTTCCCATCAGTACATTGCCTCCCAAGGCAAGTTAGGTCATATTAGATTGCTTGTGATCCAAGTCTGTACAAACAGAACCAGATTGGCTTCTCTTGATGAACTTATTCTTGGATCATCAACCATCTTCTTCTTCTGGTCATCCCTTTATTTATTTCAGCACTCCCCCTCAAGCTTGACCATAGGAGATCCTTGGACAAGCTTGGAACTGAGAGTACTTGCCTCATTAAAAACCTAAGTGTGGAAAACCTCATAGGATAAAACCATCACTTAGGGAAAAAGAGTGCAACTACCCTCAGCCTAGGGATTGGCCAGTGGGTTTAAGAGTCTTAGATCAATTTTATGACTCATAAACCCTGGATCATGGCCTTACTTCAATGGCAAGCACACACCACTGCCTTCCTTGCTTCCCACTCAAACTGCTTGGAACTCTCCATGTGTCTGGTTCTTTGTCTCCCCTTTTCTTCAGACAACCTGCCATCATCAAAGGGTTTGATCCATGACCAGAATCTTCTCATGAGCTCCAAGTACCTGATTCAAACAATGAACACATACTTGCATCAATTCTCAAGGGGTAAACCTATTCAAACAAGAATAAGTACAGTTTTAGGTACTTCCCTTGCATAAGAAGATGGACACTGGCTTCTCATATTAACACCCCTCCTCAAGCTTGACCTGATAATGAGAGTATGTGGTCAAGCTTGGAAGATGAGAGCCAGTGATGATCACCAATGCCTTGAGACCACAGCCCTCTTGGCTTGAATTGTGCCCTTTTCTCTTGAGTGTACTTCCTGTCCACCCTCTTGGCAGCAGGTAAGTCACTTCTGAGAAATCTCTCCACTGCTCCATTCATCCTCTCAACCATCTTGGGAGTTTATGGACACAATCAGTGTCCAAAGTGTTGTTGGGTAATGGGCAATATCTCCATGGTCAGGAATGTACTTCTGTAGGCTCTGAACACATGGGCAACTTGCTCTTTATTGAAGGAGGCACAGCTTATCAAGAACCTGAGCTGGTTTCTTGAACCTCCAGCCCATGGCGGCTTAGTGAAACTGAAGTGGTTTGAGGTGTGGATTGAATATCAAACACCTCTTCTTGATGATTCTCTCCTTCTGGTCAAGGAGACACTTCAAACCCCTCCTGTCTTCTTGCTGGTCGTGGGTCTTGGGGATCAGAGAGTGAGCTTCAGCTTTGTTGGCTAGAGAATAGTTTGAACAGCCAGCTTTTTCAGTGACCTTGCTCCAAGAATGGTTTTCCCCATGGATTTTCTTCAGCATTTTTGACCAGAGGAGGTGGTTTTGTTTCTTCTTTGGACCCCTTGAAGACTCTGGAGTCGACATTTCAATTAATCTCTCCATCTTGGAAGGTTTGGACCAGTGGACAAGAGAATGTACCCACTGGTTTTGCAAAGATAGAACTGGAAACTGAAACTTTGATGAAGCTTGTTGAACTGAGATGAGGCTTCCTTATGTTTCAAATACTGGTATACTCTCCTATCTTGAGTTCTGGTGATTTTTTTTCCTCCTGGAAGACCTTTGGACCACCGGATAAAGAGATGTATCCAAGAAGATTTTGTAGACAGATTTTTACAGAGATTTTGCGGGAGTATGAATAGGTTTTCAGGAGCTTTGAGGCTCTGATACGATGTTGGAATTCATGAGTGTTTGTCTCATGTCAAGAGAGTATTCAGTTAACTTGTAACTGAATCCTCTTCAACCATACAACAGGAACTCACCATTTAAGGGAAGAGACAACCAGCTTGTGATTGAATCCTCATACACAACTTACTATATAACCAAGAATCCTAGATAGTAAACTGGTTTTGTGAAGCAGAAACTCTCTAGTATGAATCTAATCCTTGAGAAGTAACACAACACTTAGGGTTTGTGTACTTAATATGAAGAGGATTTTAGAATCAGTAATCTAGAGATTAAGAGGAGATAAAGAAGAGTTTAGAGTGAGTTTGACAAGTATTAGGCTGCCTTAAGAGAGATAGAGTTAAGGCAGCCTCTAAACCCTAATGCTTAACTCCTTACATTGTGAATATTGTTTAGACACAAGCAAGAGAGAGAGAGACGAGCTTAGAGAGAGAGAAACTTTTCTATTGATTCTGGTAAGTGTTACAAGAGAGGGTGAAGGTCTTTAAATAGACAATCACTTACAATAAACAATTACTAAAACAAGGAAATATAAACAAATAATTCTGTAGGGATGAGAAGAGGCCAAAGGGGATACAGCCAAGGGGAGGCACGTCCAGAGGAGGAGAAAGGGACAGGAGAAAGATAGTAACCAGGTCTGATGAGTGAAAGTGACAGGCCAGCAACAGCTCTCTCCTTAAGCTTAACATGTGACTTTCTTCCATATTTGAATTTGAATCTGGTCAAACCCTCTACCAACAGTTTCCTTAGCTTCTGGATGTTAAAATAAAGAAAGGAATGACCAGAAGAAGATGCTGGTTCATTATTGAAAGAGAGTTCATCAAGAGAAGCCAATTTGGTTCTGTCCGTATAGACTTGCTCCACAAGCAACATCTTGACCTAACTTACCTTGCAAGGCAAGAAACGAGTGGGAAGGCTTAAGGGACGTTGATAACCTCCAGAAACCTAAGGATACTCAGTTTGAATTCAAAAGGAAGGATCTGGTTTGAATTAGGCAGAGAAAAGTCACATGGGTGCATAAGGAGTTGTAGCAGACATGTCACTATCACCATGGAGACCACACCCTTCCTCCTGTCCCTTTCTTCTGTTCCTGGACGAGCCAGACCTTGGCTGTATCCCCTTTGGCCTCTTCTCATTCTCTACAGAATTATTTGTTTATGTTTTCATGTTTTAGTAATTGTTTAATCATGTGTATTGCCTATATAAAAAGGCTTCTCCATCACTTGTAACATTTAACCATAATCAATACAAGTTTCTCTCTCTAAATTCGTGTGTCTCTCTCTCTTTCTTGTGTCTAAACAATATTCACAATGTAAGGAGTTAAGCATTATGGTTTAGAGGCTGCCTTAACTCTATCTCTCTTAAGGCAGCCTAATACTTGTAAAACTCACTCTAAACTCTTCTTTATCTACTTCTTAAACTCTAGATTACTGATTCTAAATCCTCTTCATCTTAGGTACACAAACTCAAAGTGTTGTGTTACTTCAGAAGAATAGATTCAAACTAGAGATTCTTTGCCACACATAACCAGTTTGATGTCTAGGATCTTGGTTATAGTGTAGGCTGTTTAAGAGGATTCAACCACCAGTTGGTTGTCTCTGATCTTGAATGGTGAGTTCCTGTTGTATGGTTGAAGAGGATTCAGTTACAAGTTAACTGAATACTATCTTGACATGAGACAAACACTCATGAATTCCAACATGGTATCAGAGCTTTGTTGCTCTTCTTTGGGAATAAACTCACCTCTTTTATCTCTGTTTTGTTTAAATAAATCCTTTCTCTCCCACTCTGATATTGTGTTAGCTTGGTCAGTACTTGTTAGTATCTTGAATCAAGCTTGAGGAGGAGAAAGATTTCAAAAATGCTTCACCATTATGCTTTATCCATTGGATAATAGTTTTCTCTTAATGGAGCATCTCTTTGACCTGTGGACAAACTGTTTTGATCCATTGGATTCATTGTTGTCTAAGCCACAGAAAACACTTGTTCATGTGTTATTCTGTTGGTTCTTTTGTTGCAAGCCCTGGAAAACATCTGTTCATGAGTTATTCCTAATCACTTTTGATTTAGTGAGTGTAAAGGCACGAGTTTAAGAGAGAAACAGATTGATTGTATGAGAGATTAGAGAGATTAGAGAGAATAGAGAGAATAAAGAGAGTAACGAGAGAGAGAGAGGCTTAAACTCGGTTAATTGATGAAAATGAGAGAGTTACAACATATATAGAGTCAGATACAAGGGTTTTCGTGGAGGAATCAAAAGATGCTTTGGTATCTTCTTTTCTGGCCACATAAACTCCTTTTAGCTCCTTCCTTGCTGGCCACAAAAGCTTCTTTTACTTTCCAGCTGTGCCAGCCTGTCCAAGACTCTCTCCTTATCCTTATCTTCTTTTCTCTTTTTGTACTCACTCATTTCAACACTCCCCCTCAAGCTTGACCATGTGGAACAAGTCAAGCTTGGAATGCCATGAGATCTTCCTCATTAAAAACCTTACCAAAGAAAACCCTCCTTAGGGATAAAACCTTGATAAGGAAAAGAGTAAAGACCCCATGGCGAGGGGATCAGTTGTTTGGAGTGAGATCAATGAGTCCCAACCTAGAAAGGATGGAATCCATTGTTTTTAATCTCGCAGCCTTGGTGAACACATCAGCAAGTTGATCCTCACTCCTTGTATAGCATGGCAATATCACTCCTGATACAATCATCTGTCTCACCTTATGACAATCAACTTCTATGTGCTTTGTTCTCTCATGGAAGACTGAGTTAGACGCAATGTGAATTGCTGCTTGATTATCACAGTGCATTGTCATGGGAGTGGTCTGTTCAATCTCCAGATGCTTCAGAATGCCCTTGATCCATACCAACTCGTTTGTCAGCTTCAACATAGCCCTATACTCAGCCTCAGCACTTGAACAGGAAATAACCTTCTGCTTCTTACTCTTCCAAGTAACCAGGTTCCCTCCAATGAATGTACAATACCCAGTAGTTGATTTCCTATCAACTCTATCTCCTGCCCAATCAGCATCACAATACCCAACTACTTCTGTACTGCCATTGCATCCCATCCACACTCCTTGTCCAGGCGTGCCACTCAAATACCTTAGTATCCTGTCAACCATCTTCCAGTGATGGACCTTTGGATCCTGCATATGCTGACTTACTTGATTCACTGCAAAACATATATCTGGTCTTGTGATAGTCAAGTAGATCAGCTTCCCAACCATCTTCCTGTATAACTTAGCATCCTCAAACAACTGGTTCTCTTCAATCTCCCCCTCAAGTAGAACCTTATACCCCTCTTCAAGAGGTGTCTTGGCTATCTTTCCTCCAAGCACATCAGTCTCCTTCAACATATCCATCGTATACTTCCTTTGAGACATAAACAAACCCTCCTTAGATCTGCATATCTCAATCCCCAAGAAATACTTCATCTCTCCCAAATCTTTGATATCAAACACTGACTTGAGAAACTCCTTAGTAGCTTTAATCCCAGCCTTATCACTTCCTGTGATGATCAAATCATCAACATACACCAATATCACAATGATTCCTGATGGAGTAACCAGAGTGAAGAGAGTGTGATCTAGTTCAGACTTTCTGAACCCTCTCCCATTTAGAGTTGTACTCAGCTTTCTATACCAGGCTCTAGGTGACTGCTTTAGCCCATATATAGCTTTCTTCAATCTCAACACATTTCCTGGTTTCACTAGATGCTCAAGACCAGGGGGCGGCAGCATATAAACCTCATCTTCAAGCTCACCTTGCAAGAAAGCATTCTTCACATCCATCTGCCATAAGTCCCACTCTAGGTTTGTAGCAATAGACAATACAATCCGGACTGTGTGAAGCTTAGCTACAGGAGCAAATGTATCAATGTAATCTTCACCATAAGTCTGTGTAAAACCTCTTGCTACTAACCTGGTCTTCTTCCTATCAATCTGCCCATTTGCAAGGTATTTGATTGTAAATATCCATATACTAGTCACAGCCTTCTTCCCCTTAGGTAGCTCACTCTCATACCATGTGTCATTTCTGATCATTGCATCCCTTTCATTACCCACTGACTCTCTCCATTCTTTATCCTTCATGGCTTCTTCATAGGATCTTGGAACCTCATTCTCATCCAAGTTACACATAAAAACCATGTGTTCTTCTGGATACTCTGCAAAGGAACACACGACTTGAGAAGGATGCTTCACAGCCTGGGCATTGTAGTACACTCTCGTGTTTACCCAGTTGGAAGGATCCCTCCTAACCCTTGTGCTCCTTCGCAAAGGCTGAACCTCTTCTTGAACTTCTGGAGGTATCTCATTTACCTCCTCTCCACTAGACTGATCCAAATTCTCAGCCTCATGTGTCACCTCTTGATCATGATGACCTGAATCCTCTTGATGCTGCTCCTGCACTTCTGATTCAGACTCTTTGGTATCAAAGCTTAGCTACAGGAGCAAATGTATCAATGTAATCTTCACCATAAGTCTGTGTAAAACCTCTTGCTACTAACCTGGTCTTCTTCCTATCAATCTGCCCATTTGCAAGGTATTTGATTGTAAATATCCATCTACTAGTCACAGCCTTCTTCCCTTTAGGTAGCTCACTCTCATACCATGTGTCATTTCTGATCATTGCATCCCTTTCATTACCCACTGACTCTCTCCATTCTTTATCCTTCATGGCTTCTTCATAGGATCTTGGAACCTCATTCTCATCCAAGTTACACATAAAAACCATGTGTTCTTCTGGATACTCTGCAAAGGAACACACGACTTGAGAAGGATGCTTCACAGCCTGGGCATTGTAGTACACTCTCGTGTTTACCCAGTTGGAAGGATCCCTCCTAACCCTTGTGCTCCTTCGCAAAGGCTGAACCTCTTCTTGAACTTCTGGAGGTATCTCATTTACCTCCTCTCCACTAGACTGATCCAAATTCTCAGCCTCATGTGTCACCTCTTGATCATGATGACCTGAATCCTCTTGATGCTGCTCCTGCACTTCTGATTCAGACTCTTCTCCCCCCTCATTATCAAGAGGGTTGTTCCTTCAGTTCCTCTAGCTTGATCAGAAGGAGGAGTGCCCTTTATCCCTTCATCTTGGGACATGTTTACCCCAAGCTTCTCCAATAAGAACTTCAGATTCAATGCCTTATCCTCTGGTTCTTTAGACATGTCTTCTAAGTCTTCCCATTTCTTTTCCTCATAATACCCCTTTGCCTCCATGAACTTCACATCTCTGGAAACCAACACTCTCCTTGTCACTGGATCATAGCACTTGTACCCCTTTTGAGTTACTGAGTAACCAATAAACATAGCTTTAGTACTCTTTGCATCCAACTTGTTCCTCTGCTCTCCAGGAACCAAGACATAGCACCGACACCCAAACACTCTCAAATGATCTATATATGGCTTGGTTTTGTTCAACACTTCATATGGAGACAGATTCTTCAATATCTTGGTTGGAATCCGGTTGATAAGGTAGCATGCAGTCTGAACAGCATCACTCCAAAATCGCCTAGGGACATTAGCATGGTACATCATGGATCTAGCAACCTCCATAAGATGCCTATTCTTCCTCTCAGCAACTCCATTCTGCTGTGGTGTGTAAGGACAACTCGTCTGATGCACTATCCCATGCTTGGCCAAGTGATTCTTGAAGGCATGACTAGTGTATTCTCCACCATTGTCTGACCTTAGTACCTTCACAGTAGCATTGTAATGATTAGTAACATATGCTTGGAAGTTTACAAAGGCATCTAACACTCTATCCTTAGATGGAAGCAATGTGATCCAAGTATACTTAGACTTCTCATCAATAAACGTCACAAAATACTTCTGATTATCCCTAGACACACATGGAGATGTCCACACATCAGAGTGTATAAGATCAAAGCAGTTTTCATATATAGTCTCTGATGTTGGAAACACAGTCCTACAATGCTTTCCTAGGATGCAAGCTTCACACTCCAAATGATTGAATGATAGAGTAGGTAAGATCAGTTCAATTGCACGAGTATGAGGGTGACCCAATCTAGCATGCCAAGTACTGCTATCAATACTATCAGTAGCACTACTTAAGCAAATAGAGTCAAAGGGTTTAGAGAGCTTAGTCGTTTGGAGATGGTAGAGCTCATTTCTGCTGTCTCCTCGGCCAATGACTTGTCCAGACTCCAAGTCTTGAAACTCAACTTCATTTGGCCTGAATACAACTTGGCAATTGAGATCCACAGTTGCTTTCTTCACAGATATCAGATTGGATATGAACCGAGGTAGGTAGAAGGCAACTGAATCCTTCTCAAACAACTTCAGATTGCCTATCCCCTCTATTGGGATCTGATCACCATTAGCTATCCTGACACTCCCTGTGGTGGCTTTGATATTACTCATCAAACTCCTATCACTGATCATGTGATGGGTTGCCCCAGAATCCACTATAATAGGATTAGTAGCCTCTCCACCAACACTAGAGTGTCTCCTTTGCTTCCTGGTTGTAACCAAAGCTTGGATGTGCTCCATAAATGTCTCCCAATCCTTCCTCGTAATAGGACCATCAGCTCTTGATATCCCTGGTTCATTGGATCCCAATCTTTCTCCTACTGACTCACCCATGTAAGCTGAATAGGAGCATTCTCCTCTGACCATATGCTGTGTCACTTCCTTGATCAGTATCCTTAGGTGCTTTTCCAGTCCGGCAGGATGTATGTTTGTCTTCTCATACTTTCCCTTAGCTTTCTTGACCCTGGAAAGCTTCCTCAGTCTTCCTTTCTTACGTCTCATACCACTCTTCTCACAAGCTGGTTGCTTGTTCAGTTTAGGACCACTTTGTTCTCTTTGAACCAAAGTACCTACACCATCCGCATCAATCAGCTCTGACCACAAGTATCTGAGCTTCCTTATCAGCTGATTGAACTCGTCCTTTCTCTGCTCTAAGTCTCTGATAACCCTCTCAGCTACACAGATCCCCATCAGATTGAACTTGTTCCCAAACACTGCTTCAAGTCTCTCCCATATCTCCTTTGCGGCTTGACATTGCTTATACACTTCCACAAACGATTTTGAGAGAGATCTATGGATGATCTCAAGTGCTTTTATGTCTTCTCTGACCCACTTGTCTTCATCCTTCAGGTCATCTATCTGACCTTCCCCAGTAATCATATCTTCAAAAGCTTCCACCTTTTCGTGACTACTCCACAAACCATGGCTTTTCAAAGCTGTTTCAACAGATCCGGACACCTCCTCATAGGTTATCCCTTCCTGCAACACCTCAATCACAGATCTAGACTTCACTTTCACTCTGTGGTCGTTGGTTTCCATTAGAACCTTTCACCCAAACCCAGAAAAATGTAAAACAGAAACCCAGAATCACCAAGAACACGAAGAACACCAAAAACCACCAAGAACAAAGAACCCAGATTTCGACAATACACACTCACCCCTTTGATGAACCTGGCTCTGATACCATAATCACTTTTGATTTAGTGAGTGTAAAGGCACGAGTTTAAGAGAGAAACAGATTGATTGTATGAGAGATTAGAGAGATTAGAGAGAATAGAGAGAATAAAGAGAGTAACGAGAGAGAGAGGCTTAAACTCGGTTAATTGATGAAAATGAGAGAGTTACAACATATATAGAGTCAGATACAAGGGTTTTCGTGGAGGAATCAAAAGATGCTTTGGTATCTTCTTTTCTGGCCACATAAACTCCTTTTAGCTCCTTCCTTGCTGGCCACAAAAGCTTCTTTTACTTTCCAGCTGTGCCAGCCTGTCCAAGACTCTCTCCTTATCCTTATCTTCTTTTCTCTTTTTGTACTCACTCATTTCAACAATTCCAGTGGCATATGTCTAAGATCAGTGAGCAAATTAATTGTTCAATGGTCCATTATGTTTCAGCTAATAAAGCACCAAACTCTTGATGAGTATTGGATGCTCCTGGCTGTTTATGCTTCCGCAAAACTCAAGAAAACAGAGCAAAACTCTGTCAATTAGAACTCTTGAGACAATTCTCTTTTCTATTCTCTATTCTCTCATTCTCTAATTCTCCAGGTTACTTATTCTCCATCATTCTCCCATTCTCTGGCTACTAATACTCTGGTTACATCATTCTCTACTCTCTACTTTTTCTCTGGTTACTTATACTCTTTGGTTACTTAAATCTCTATTCTCACAATCTTGTGTAGAATCTCCCTAAGGTTGTTAAACTGTCTTCAAGTTAAGTTGTCTTGAAAGAATAGTTTTGTTTCTGTCCTTAGGAGAACTGATTGTGTTGTGGCCTGAATGCTTAGTCTTGTTGATTAGGATTCAGAGAGTGTTGCTAGGATAGAATCATGAAAATATTTGTCCATTGCTTGTTTGAAATGTGTTTTAAAGATCAGACTTGGTGAAAACCCATGATCTGATCTCTTGTTGTCTACTGATGCTTGTCTTAGTGTTTGTTGACAACCTGCCCATGTTGATCAGAGCCTACACTTGATGTATATTCCTGACCATGGAGATTGCCCACTGCCCATCAACACTTTGGACACTGATTGTGTCCATTAACTCCCAAGATGGTTGAGAGGATGAATGGGGCAGTGGAGAGATTGCTCAGAAGTTACTTACCTGATGCCAAGAGGGTGGACAGGAAGTAAACTCAAGAGAAAAGGCCATAATTCAAGCCAAGAGGGCTGTGGTCTCAAGACATTGGTGATCATCATTGACTCTCATCTTCCAAGCTTGACCACATACTCTCATTCTCAGGTCAAGCTTGAGGAGGGGTGTTAAATATGAGAAGTCAATGTCCATTCTTCAGAAAATTATGCAAGGGAAGTACCTAAATCTATATTCATTCTTATGATTGAATAAGTTTGCCCCTTGAGAATTAATGCATGTGTTTGTGCATTGTTTGAATCAGGTACTTGGACCTCATGAGAAGAGTATGGTCGTGGATCAAACCCTTTGATGATGGCAGGATGTCAGAAGAAAGGGGGAGACAAAGAACCAGCCACATGGAGAGTTCCAGGCAGTTTTGAGTGTGAAGCAAGGAAGGCATTGGTGCCTGCTTGCCATTGAAGTAAGGCCATAATCTAGGGTTTATGAGTCCCTAAAATTGATCATAAGACTCATAAACCCACTGGCCAATCCCTAGGCTGAGGGTGGTTGCACTCTTTTCCCTAAGTATGGTTTTATCCTAAGAGGTTTTCCATACTTAGGTTTTTAATGAGGCAAGTACTCTCAGTTCCAAGCTTGCCCAAGGATCTCCTATGGTCAAGCTTGAGGGGGAGTGTTAAAATAAAGAAAGGAATGACCAGAAGAAGATGCTGGTTCATTATTGAAAGATAGTTCATCAAGAGAAGCCAATTTGGTTCTGTCCGTACAGACTTGCTCCACAAGCAACATCTTGACCTAACTTACCTTGCAAGGCAAGAAACGAGTGGGAAGGCTTAAGGGACGTTGATAACCTCCAGAAACCTAAGGATACTCAGTTTGAATTCAAAAGTAAGGATCTGGTTTGAATTAGGCAGAGAAAAGTCACATGGGTGCATAAGGAGTTGTAGCAGACCTGTCACTATCACCATGGAGACCACACCCTTCCTCCTGTCCCTTTCTTCTGTTCCTGGACGAGCCAGACCTTGGCTGTATCCCCTTTGGCCTCTTCTCATTCTCTACAGAATTATTTGTTTATGTTTTCGTGTTTTAGTAATTGTTTAATCATGTGTATTGCCTATATAAAGGCTTCTCCATCACTTGTAACATTTAACCATAGTCAATACAAGTTTCTCTCTCTAAATTCGTGTGTCTCTCTCTCTTTCTTGTGTCTAAACAATATTCACAATGTAAGGAGTTAAGCATTATGGTTTAGAGGCTGCTTAACTCTATCTCTCTTAAGGCAGCCTAATACTTGTAAAACTCACTCTAAACTCTTCTTTATCTACTTCTTAAACTCTAGATTACTGATTCTAAATCCTCTTCATCTTAGGTACACAAACTCAAAGTGTTGTGTTACTTCAGAAGGATAGATTCAAACTAGAGATTCTTTGCCACACATAACCAGTTTGATGTCTAGGATCTTGTGATGTGATCATGGACCGGATCACTAAGGAGAACAAGGAGAGTCTAGATGAGCCACATGAAGCCACAATGCACCAGCAGCCTGGTGATGATGCTCTAGCCATTCCAGAAGGTCCCATGACTCGTTCCAGAGTCAAGAAACTTAAGGAGAATGTTGTTGGATTACTCACTTCACATCCACAACAAGAAGAAGGTCTTGGACAAGGTTTGATCCGAGATGTCTTGAACACCATTCAAGCCATCTCTACATCAAGCTGAGTTAGTGTCTAGGCAAGACATTTGGTGTGTGCTCTTTTCCTTGCTTTTGGTTTTGTCCCACGAGGTTTTCCGGAGGAAGGTTTTTAACGAGGCCACGACTTGTCTTACAAATCACTTAGGCTCTATTCTCGGCCCAAGACCAGTAGAAGTATTTACATTTTAAGCTTATGTTATGTTTAAACTATAGTTTTCCTTTTTTCTTATTTTCGAAACCCTAGAGAGCCTGTTCTCTGGTTTCTTTTATTTAAAGGGTTCCTAAACCCTATTGTAACCCATCCAACTTTTTATCAACGAGTTTCTTTTCTCTCTTGACGGCTCTCTCTCTAGAAAGTGTGTCGAGTTCTGGTGTGTAATATCCAGAGACCTAAGGGTGTCTAAATCGGTGTGTCATATCTGGTTTGTTCATCTAGGAGTATCAAGAGTTCATCCATCCCTCTTGTGTCACCATTCAATCCACACGCCTTGAAGAACTTGAGTCTCTGATTCGTTCTTGCAAGGATTATCCATTCCCATCAACCAAAGAGCATCCTAGGGGCGCATCAAGTGGTATCAGAGCAACTTTGGTTGGGAAGTACTCGTTCTCTCTCTTATTGTTCTTGTTTCATCCGTGTTTCATCTTGAATAAGCAGTAGATCTAATCTGTTTAGGGCTGCTCGAAATTCAGAGAGATTAGACAAGGTTTAAGAGATTTTCCTTTTTGCTTGCGGAAACCCTAGAGAGATAGAAACCCTAGCCGCATAAGTTTTCTTTTTCCTTTTAGATCACTTTGTTTCATCTGTTTAAAACCTGTTAATCACCTTGAACACGAGTAGGTTAAGATTGTTAGGGTGCTAGAAAACCTTAGAAAAGAATAGACAAAGTTTAGAGGAATTTCCTTTTTGCTTGGTAGGCGGAAACCTTCTTCCTTTTTACCTAGCCGGTTTGTTCCTTTTTGCTTTTGTCTTGCAAAACAAGCTTGCTTTCGTGTTCTACTTTTCCTTTTTGCTTATCTTGTTACCTAGAAACCTTTTACTGGTTATTTTTGTTTACCTTTGTGCAGGAAGCATGGGATCCGAGTCTGAAGAAGAAGCTGCACTCGTTAGGAAGAACAAGCTTCTCATGGAGGCTATGTCGGCTCAACTCAATCAGAACATGGTAGCAACCATGACCGAGATGATGAGAACCAACCTCAATGACATCCGGAGAGAGCTCAGAGAAGACATCAGGAGAGCCACTGGTCAAGTTCCAAACCGGGAGGCTAGGAGAGAAGAGAGGCCTCATGCAACTCGCCAAGAGCATGCCGGTTATGAGGAGACTGACAATGAGTATGAACACCTCAGTTCATCCTCAAGACAAAGCCAAAGAAGACATAGGCGTGTCCAAGAGAGAAGAGTGAACCAGGGAGATGATCTTGCTGGTTTGAAGATAAAGATACCCCCATTCCATGGCAAAGCTGATCCGGATGCCTACCTTGAGTGGGAGAAGAAGATTGAGCTAGTCTTTCAGTGTAAGCAGTACACAAACCACAAGAAGATTCAAATTGCTGCTACTGAGTTCTATGACTATGCTCTAAGCTGGTGGGATCAGTACATCACAACTCGTAGAAGGAATGGAGAGGAACCAGTTGAGACTTGGACAGAGATGAAGTCTATCATGCGCAAGAGGTTTGTTCCAAGTCACTACCACAGAGACTTGCATCACCGGCTTAGGAAACTTACCCAAGGCTCAAGATCAGTGGAGGAGTACTACCAGGAGATGGAGTTGCTCATGCTAAGAGCGAGCATATCAGAAGATAGAGAAGCCACCATGTCAAGGTTCCTATGTGGTTTGAACCGAGAGATACAAGACAATGTTGAGATGCAACACTATGTGGAGCTTGAAGAGATGCTACACAAAGCTATTCTTGTGGAGCAGCAGCTCAAGAGGAAGGGACATTCACGCAACCACTATGGCTCTAACCGGTTACACAACACCAAGGAAGAAAAGACACCTTACCCTAAGGAGTCTAAGCCGTTCCAGAAGGATCACAAGTCCTATCCAAGGGAAGAGACCAAACCGAGCAGTGCTTTTGACAAGGGCAAAGGCAAGGTTGAAGCCTCTAGTTCCAGAGCTCGTGATGTCAAGTGTTTCAAGTGCCAAGGAAGAGGTCATTACGCCTCTGAATGTACCAACAAGAGAGTCATGGTTTTGCTGGAAGATGGAGAGTATGCCTCAGAAGATGACATCACCGAGTCTGACCAAGAAGACACTGAAGAAGAACATGAAGAAGGACCAGTCCAGGGGAAGCTTTTAGTAGCAAGAAGACTTCTAAGCTTGCAAAACAAGGCTGAGGAGCTGGAGCAGCGTGAGAACCTCTTCTACACCCGGTGCTTGGTCCAAGGGAAAGTGTGCAGCCTCATTGTTGATGGAGGTAGTTGTGTGAATGCTGCGAGTGAAACCCTGGTCAAGAAGTTGGGATTGAAGGTTCAGAAGCATCCCAAACCTTACCGGCTACAATGGCTGAATGAAGAAGGCACCATGAAGGTCTCAAGTCAAGTCCTTATTCCCTTAGCCATTGGGAGATATGAAGATGAAGTCTTGTGTGATGTGTTGCCTATGGAAGCTGGTCACATACTTCTTGGAAGACCTTGGCAATCTGATCGCCGAGTTATCCATGATGGCTTCACCAACAAGCACTCCTTTGAGTTCAAGGGACGCAAGACCATTCTGGTTCCCTTGACACCTAAAGAAGTTCAACAAGATCAGATTCAACTCCAAAAGAAGAAGGAGATTGATCTAGATTCGGCTGGAACTAAGCAGCCTAACTTCTATGCTAACATGGGTGATATCAAAAGAACTCTCTACTCTCAACAATCTGCTATCTTACTTGTGTTTAAAGAAACTCTTTTGAACCTAACAGATTCTACACCGGTGTATCCGAGTGAAATGGTTTCTCTTTTGCAGGAGTTTCAAGATGTATTTCCAGACGACAATCCCATTGGTTTACCACCTTTGAGAGGGATTGAGCACCAGATAGACTTTGTTCCAGGATCTACACTTCCAAACCGTCCAGCATACAGAACCAATCCGGTTGAGACCAAGGAGTTACAAAGACAAGTGGAGGAACTCATGGAGAAGGGCTATATCCGAGAAAGTTTGAGCCCATGTGCTGTACCAGTGCTCCTAGTGCCTAAGAAGGATGGTACATGGCGAATGTGTGTTGATTGTAGATCAATCAACAACATCACAGTGAAGTATCGCCATCCTATCCCTAGACTTGATGATATGCTTGATGAATTGCATGGTTCTTGCATCTTTTCTAAGATAGATTTAAAAAGTGGTTATCATCAGATTAGGATGAAAGAAGGAGATGAATGGAAAACTGCATTCAAAACTAAACATGGATTATATGAGTGGTTAGTTATGCCATTTGGATTAACCAATGCACCTAGTACATTCATGAGGTTAATGAATCATGTGCTTAGATCATTCATAGGCATTTCTGTTGTAGTATACTTTGATGACATCTTAGTATATAGCAAGAACTTAGAAGAACATCTAGAACATCTTAGGGCTGTCCTGAATGTTTTAAGGAATGAAAAGCTTTATGCCAACTTGAAGAAGTGCACCTTTTGCACGGATAACTTGGTTTTCCTAGGCTTTGTTGTAAGTGCAGATGGAGTTAAGGTCGATGAGGAGAAGATCAAAGCCATCAAAGACTGGCCGAGTCCAACCACAGTAGGAGAAGTGAGGAGTTTCCATGGGCTTGCTGGGTTCTATAGGCGATTTGTGAGAGACTTTAGCACCATTGCAGCTCCCCTGACTGAAGTGATAAAGAAGGATGTCGGATTCAAGTGGGGAGAAGCACAAGAGAGGGCTTTCCAGAACCTAAAAGAGAAGCTTACTCAATCACCTCTTCTTATGCTTCCTGACTTTACTAAAACGTTTGAAATAGAATGTGATGCCTCAGGAATTGGAATTGGTGCTGTATTGATGCAGGATAGGAAACCTATAGCCTACTTCAGTGAGAAGCTTGGAGGAGCCACTCTCAACTATGCAACCTATGACAAAGAACTCTATGCCTTGGTGAGGGCATTACAAACGTGGCAACATTACTTGTGGCCCAAGGAGTTTGTCATACACACTGATCATGAGTCCCTAAAGTACCTAAAAGGGCAGAGTAAGCTTAGCAAGAGACACGCAAGGTGGGTTGAATTCATTGAGACCTTCCCATACGTGATCAAGTATAAACAAGGTAAGGAGAACATAGTTGCTGATGCACTATCTCGGAGGTATGTTCTCTTGACCACTCTAGATGCTAAGTTACTTGGTTTTGAGCAGATAAAAGATATGTATGTTACTGACCATGATTTCAAGGAAGCCTATGCTTCTTGTGAGAAGTTTGCTGCAGGACATTACTTCAGGCTAGAAGGATACTTATTTTATGATAATAGATTGTGTGTGCCTAACTGCTCTTTGAGAGATCTCTTTGTCAGGGAATCCCATGGGGGCAGTCTAATGGGACACTTTGGGGTTGCCAAGACCTTAAAAGTTTTGCAGGATCACTTCTATTGGCCGCATATGAAGAGAGATGTGGAGAGAATCTGTGGGAGGTGTGCTACTTGCAAGCATGCCAAGTCCCAAGTCCAATCCCAGGGTTTGTATACTCCTTTACCCATTCCACACCATCCCTGGAATGACATTTCCATGGATTTTGTTGTTGGATTGCCTAGGACTAGAACCGGAAAGGACTCAATCTTTGTTGTTGTTGATAGGTTCTCTAAGATGGCACATTTCATAGCATGTCATAAGACTGATGATGCAGTGCATGTTGCTAACTTGTTCTTTAAAGAAGTTGTTCGTTTGCATGGCATGCCTAGAACTATAGTTTCTGATAGGGATACTAAGTTTCTTAGTTACTTCTGGAAGACACTTTGGTCTAAGCTAGGCACTAAGCTGTTGTTTTCTACTACTTGTCATCCGCAAACTGATGGACAAACTGAAGTGGTTAATAGAACCTTAGGAACACTCCTGCGTGCATTCATTAAAAAGAACTTAAGGACATGGGAAGAATACTTACCACATTGTGAATTTGCATACAATCATGCTATGCATTCTGCTTCTAAGTATTCACCTTTTGAGATTGTTTATGGGTTCAATCCCACCTCTCCTTTGGATCTAATGCCTTTACCTGAGTGTGAAAGGATCAGTCTAGATGGCAAGAAGAAGGCAGAGATGGTCCAACGGATCCATGAGAAGGCTAGACAAAACATTGAGCAGAAAACCAAGCTTTATGAGAAGCAAGCCAACAAGGGGAGACGTGTGAGAACCTTTGAAGTTGGTGACCAAGTTTGGTTGCACCTGAGGAAGGATAGGTTCCCCAACGAGAGGAAGTCCAAACTGATGCCAAGGGTTGATGGACCTTTTGAGATCATCCACAAGATCAATGACAATGCCTACAAACTTGATCTCCAAGGTAAGTACGATGTATCAAATAGCTTCAATGTCACTGACTTGGCTCCTTTTGCTGTAGATGAACCTGATTTGAGGACAAATCCTTTTCAAGAGGGAGGGGATGATGTGATCATGGACCGGATCACTAAGGAGAACAAGGAGAGTCTAGATGAGCCACATGAAGCCACAATGCACCAGCAGCCTGGTGATGATGCTCTAGCCATTCCAGAAGGTCCCATGACTCGTTCCAGAGTCAAGAAACTTAAGGAGAATGTTGTTGGATTACTCACTTCACATCCACAACAAGAAGAAGGTCTTGGACAAGGTTTGATCCGAGATGTCTTGAACACCATTCAAGCCATCTCTACATCAAGCTGAGTTAGTGTCTAGGCAAGACATTTGGTGTGTGCTCTTTTCCTTGCTTTTGGTTTTGTCCCACGAGGTTTTCCGGAGGAAGGTTTTTAACGAGGCCACGACTTGTCTTACAAATCACTTAGGCTCTATTCTCGGCCCAAGACCAGTAGAAGTATTTACATTTTAAGCTTATGTTATGTTTAAACTATAGTTTTCCTTTTTTCTTATTTTCGAAACCCTAGAGAGCCTGTTCTCTGGTTTCTTTTATTTAAAGGGTTCCTAAACCCTATTGTAACCCATCCAACTTTTTATCAACGAGTTTCTTTTCTCTCTTGACGGCTCTCTCTCTAGAAAGTGTGTCGAGTTCTGGTGTGTAATATCCAGAGACCTAAGGGTGTCTAAATCGGTGTGTCATATCTGGTTTGTTCATCTAGGAGTATCAAGAGTTCATCCATCCCTCTTGTGTCACCATTCAATCCACACGCCTTGAAGAACTTGAGTCTCTGATTCGTTCTTGCAAGGATTATCCATTCCCATCAACCAAAGAGCATCCTAGGGGCGCATCATCTTGGTTATAGTGTAGGCTGTTTAAGAGGATTCAACCACCAGTTGGTTGTCTCTGATCTTGAATGGTGAGTTCCTGTTGTATGGTTGAAGAGGATTCAGTTACAAGTTAACTGAATACTATCTTGACATGAGACAAACACTCATGAATTCCAACACTGGAGACCCTCAGCTCATGTTCCCATCAGTACATTTCCTCCCAAGGCAAGTTAGGTCATAGTAGATTGCTTGTGATCCAAGTCTGTACAAACAGAACCAGATTGGCTTCTCTTGATGAACTTATTCTTGGATCATCAACCATCTTCTTCTTCTGGTCATCCCTTTATTTATTTCAACAAGGAGTAGACCAAACACCTTGTCTTGCTCACGCCTCTCATTCAGGATGGTAGGATCAGTAGTACTTGGCCTCAACATCTCCAGTTCTGCCCAGAGAGCTCTGAACTTACCAAAGTGTTGGTTAAAGTCCATATCTTCCTGGTTCAAGCAGTTGATAGCCTTCTTTACTTCAAAGACCCTACTGAGGTTGGATATGTTTCCATATACCATCTGAAGGGTATCCCACAACTCCTTTGCGGTTTCACAGTATGAGTAGGCCTCCATTATGGGACCATCAAGTGAGCTCTGGATGATATTCAGCACCATAAAGTCCTCTTGACTCCATTTGCCTTCATCTGCCACCACAGTCTCCTTGCCATCTTCTCCTTGAATGGTTTGTTTTGGCGCCTCACCAGGAGTGATATGGGACCATAAACCTCTTCCACCAAGGGCATTCTTGATCAATCTTGACCAGAGAAGGTAGTTCACCCCTTTTAGAGTGACTGGAATCACCACTGCCTTGTTTTGCTCCATTTCGAAAAGCTATGGACCAGTGGGTAATAGGATGTACCAAGAGTTTTTAGAGAAGAAAAGATGAGTTTCTGAATACTGGAGTAACCAGAGAATAGAAAGGAACAAGTTTACTTTGTTTGTATTGTGAAAGGAAGGTGAGAAGTGATGAAGAACAGTTGATGAACTTGCAAGAACAGAGCTATTATCCACTGGATAAAAGAATGTTCTTCAAGAAACTCAAGAACTGATCAGATGAAAAGAAAGAGTGAAGAGAGTAGAGTAGTTTTGCGGAAGAAAAATCAGGTTTAGAAGCCAAATGGCTCTGATACCATGTAAGTTTGTTGAAGAACAGAATGAAGAACAAGGAAGAACAGGTGAGAGAGGAGGAGTTTGATTCGAAAATGTTAGGAGAGAGGGAGAGAGAGAGGTTAACTTGACAGAGAGAAAGAGAATAGGAAGGATTCTTTTCCTTAACTTGAAATGGTTCTGAATAGGTTACATAAATAGACAAAGGAAGACAAAAGAGATAATAGTAAAATAAGTTGGTCTGTCCAAGAGAAAGGGACAGGTCCCCAACGGCCAGGAACCTAAAAGAACATGTGAGCTTTACTATTTTTAATTCCCCACTTGCTTCTGCAGCCCAAACGGATACCTTGACCAGTTTAAACAAGTTTGAACTCCTCTTGGTTGATTTGAATTAATTTCCTTGTCTTCCAAGCCAAGCTAGGTCAGAGTTGATTGCTTGGGAGCCAAGGTTGTACGGACAGACTTGTGGAACAAGTCTTGTACGGATCAACTCCTTTCACTTGACCAGAAGTGCCTCTCCTCTCTTGATCTCTTCCTTTTATTAATGTCTTCATGTCAATACTTTGCACATAACCTTAGTGACATTTCATCACTTCAGGTTAATATTATGGAGAGTTTAATATAGTTTCTGAGTATAAGAGAGAGTATGAGCCTTAGAGAGAATCTGAGAGTGTATGAACCTGAGAGAATATTGAAGGAAGAGGCTCAATTCTCCTTAAGATTTCGTGGGTACATGTGGTGTGGCTTTATAGCCAACTTAAAAGACATTACAAGACATTAAACTAACAATATAACCAGGAAATTAAACTACTAATATTTTATGAAAATGTGATTCTGAACTGGCTGGACAGACTGGTGTAGAGCAGGCTATTGTGAACAGACTGGCATGTCCAGAGGGGGAGAAAGGGACAGGAGGAGAGGCACAGCCTTCCTTGGTGATAGTGACTGGTCTACACAGCTCCTTATGCACCCATGTGACTTCTCTTGCTTAAATCAAACCTGATTGTTCCAATTGCATTCAAACTGATTTACCTTGACTTATGGAGCTTTAGCCACGTCCACAAAGTCTTCCCCACTCATTCATTGCCTTACAAGTCAAGTCTGGTAAGGTTTTGGATGAACTGTAGACAGCTTCAAAACTTCTTACATTGCTGTCCTTGTTTGAACCTAAATCCAGCTTGTTTCTTCTTCTTCTCTTTCTTTCATTATTCCAACACTCCCCCTCAAGCTTGACCATAGGGATCCTTGGGCAAGCTTGGAACTGAGATTACTTGCCTCATTAAAAACCTAATTATAGGGAAAAAGAGTACAAGAAATCCAGTCTTCTTTTGGACATATTTATTGGCAAGTAAGGCACACCCTTTCCTTGCATCACACTTCAAATGGTTCCTCTTGAACCTTCTTCTTGTTTCACAGCTTGTCTCCCCCTTGCTTCTGGCTTCTTGCCTTCTTCTTGGGTTGAGATCCAGCCAACATGTCTTTGAAATGATAATGAGGAGTGTCTGCCTTCCTGGCTTGCACTTGAATCCCTCACTTTATCCTTCTTCATAATGGCCTTGCAAAGTGACTTGTAGAACTGACTTGATAGGGGGACTTTGAAAAGAGTCAGCTGCCATATTCTCAGTGAAATGCCTTTTCTTTGCTCAGCCAAGAGTATCCATGTTCAACTCCACTTGTTTCCTTTGCTTCAGCTTGAAAAATATGGTATTGGCTTCTCATTTAACACCCCTCCTCAAGCTTGACCTGAGAATGTGAGTATATGGTTAAGCTTGAAGCTGAGAGCCAATGACAGCCAACACCTTGAGACTACAAACCTCTTGGCTGCCAATATCTCTTGAGGAACCTCCTGTTGACCTCTTGGCTTCAGGTAAGACCTCTTTATCAATCTCTCCACAGTACCAATCTTCCTCTCTACCATCTTGGGAGTTAATGAACACAATCAGTGTCCAAAGTGTTGTTGGGCAGTGGGCATATCTCCATGGACAGGAATGTACATCTTCTGTAGGCTCTGAACACATGGGCTTCTTGCTCTTTATTTAAGGAGGCAAAGCTTATCAAGAACCGAAGCTGGTTTCTTGAACCTCCAGCCCATGGGGGCTTAGTGAAACTGAAGAGGTTTGAGGTGTCGATTGAATATCCAACACCTCTTCTTGATGATTCTCTCCTTATGGTCAAGGATAAACTTTAAACCCCTCCTGTCCTCTTGCTGGTTGTGGGTCTTGGTGGTCAGATACTTACCTTCAGCTTTGTTAGCCAAATAATGATTTGAACAGCCTAGTTTTGAAAATTTTTCAGTGACCTTGATGCAGAAACCATTTCTTCCAAAGGTTTTCTTCAGCATTTTGGACAAGAGGAGGTGATTTTGTTTCTTCTTTGGACCCCTTGCAGTGTCTGGAGTCGCCATTTCAGTTGTGGTCTCCATCATGGAGAGTTTGGACCAGTGGACAAGAGAATGTACCCACTGTTTTTTCAAGAGACAAAACTGGAAACTGGTACTTTGATGAAGCTTGTTGAACTGAGATGAGAGTTCCTTGAGTTTAGACACTGGAATACACCTTTATCTTAGGTACTGGTGAGGTTCTTCCCTCCTGGAAGACCTTTGGACCAGTGGATAAAGAGTTGCACCCAAGACAGTTTTGACCAGAGATTTTGACAGAGATTTTGCGGAAGTAAGAATAGGTTTTAAGGAGCTTTTAGGCTCTGATACCATGTGAGAATAGAGAGAAATTGGTGAGAATGAAATGGAGAATGCATTTGGTGAAGAGAATCTACTTCTGGTTTAGTTTGGACCAGAAAGACTGGGATTCAAAGAGAGAGTGTATGTGGGAGAATAAAGAGTTTATGGAGAGTTTGTAATCAGATTGAGTCTCTGGTTTATTGTGACCCAGAGACCATGAAGGAGAAAAAGAGAGAATAGAGTAATCAAAGAGTATTATAGAATAGGGTAACCAAAGATTTGTTTGAAGGAAAGAGTTAACTAACAACTCAAAGAGTATGAGGGATTATGGAGAGTTTATGATAGTTTCTGAGTATAAGAGAGAGTATGAGCCTTAGAGAGAATATGAGAGTGTATGAACCTGAGAGAATATTGAAGGAGGAGGCTCAATTCTCCTTAAGATTTCGTGGGTACATGTGGTGTGGCTTTATAGCCAACTTAAAAGACATTACAAGACATTAAACTAACAATATAACCAGGAAATTAAACTACTAATATTTTATGAAAATGTGATTCTGAACTGGCTGGACAGACTGGTGTAGAGCAGGCTATTGTGAACAGACTGGCATGTCCAGAGGGGGAGAAAGGGACAGGAGGAGAGGCACAGCCTTCCTTGGTGATAGTGACTGGTCTACACAACTCCTTATGCACCAATGTGACTTCTCTTGCTTAAATCAAACCAGATTGTTCCAATTGCATTCAAACTGATTTACCTTGACTTCTGGAGCTTTAGCCACATCCACAAAGTCTTCCCCACTCATTCCTTGCCATACAAGTCAAGTCTGGTAAGGTTTTGGATGAAGTGTAGACAGCTTCAAAACTTCTTACATTGCTGTCCTAGTTTGAACCTAAATCCAGCTTGTTTCTTCTTCTTCTCTTTCTTTCATTATTCCAACACTCACTTCACATCCACAACAAGAAGAAAGTCTTGGACAAGGTTTGATCCGAGATGTCTTGATCACCTTTCAAGTCATCTCTACATCAAGCTGAGTTAGTGTCTAGGCAAGACATTTGGTGCGTGGTGTTTTCCTTGCTTTTGGTTTTGTCCCACGAGGTTTTCCGGAGGAAGGTTTTTAACCAGGCCACAACTTGTCTTACACATCACTTAGGCTCTATCTCGGTGTGAGAATAGAGAGAAATTGGTAAGAATGAAATGGAGAATGAGTTTGGTGAATAGAATCTACTTCTCGTTTAGTTTGGACCAGAAAGACTGAGATTCAAAGAGAGAGCGTATGTGGGAGAATAAAGAGTTTATGGAGAGTTTGTAATCAGATTGAGTCTCTGGTTTATTGTGACCCAGAGACCATGAAGGAGAAAAAGAGAGAATAGAGTAATCAAAGAGTATTATAGAATAGGGTAACCAAAGATTTGTTTGAAGGAAAGAGTTAACTAACGAATCAAAGAGTATGAGGGATCATGGAGAGTTTAAGATAGTTTCTGAGTATAAGAGAGAGTATGAGACTTAGAGAGAATATGAGACTGTATGAACCAGAGAGAATAATGAAGGAGGAGGCTCAATTCTCCTTAGGAATTTTGTGGGTTACATGTGAGGGCTTTATAGCCAAGTTACAAGACATTACAAGCACAATAAATTACTAATAAAACATGAAAACTTAAATAACTAATTTTGTAAAGAAAGACAGACTAGAGCAGGTTCAGAACTGGCTGGGGCAGACTGGTAAGGAGCAGACTGTGGCATGGACAGTCTGGCACGTCCAGAGGAAGAGAAAGTGACTGGAGGAAGAGGGCACATTCAGCTTGGTGTGATAGTGACAGGTCCAGCTGCATCTCCAAAGCACCCATGTGACTTCTTCTTCTCCAATTCAAACTAGCTCCTTCCATTTGAATTCAAACCAAGTATCATTAGGTTTGTGGACCTTTAGCCACGTCCAAGAGTTTTCCAAACAACTTTCTTGCCTTGCAAGTCAGGTTAGGTTAAGTGGTTTATGGACAACCTTCATCTTTCTATTGACATGAAGACATTTAACAAGAAGAGATCAAGAGAGGAACATTTGGTCTAAGTAAAGAGAAGTGATCCGTACAAGACTTGTGAAGCAAGTCTGTCCGTACAACTCCTTGGCGCCCAAGCAACCAACTCTGACCTAGCTTGACTTGGAAGACAAGGAGTTTAATTCAAATCGACCAAGAGGGATTCAAACTGGTTTGAATGGTCAAGAGACCCGTTGGGAAGCAGAAGCAAGTGGAGATATTTTAAATAGACAAAGTCACATGTTCCATTTAGAGCTTCTGGCCGTTCAGGACCTGTCACTTTCCCTCGGCCAGAACCCATTATTCTATTCTTTTCTTTCTCTGCTTTCTTTGCTTATTTATTCAGTTGTATGCAGTTCATTTTAACCTAAGGAAATAAACTCCTTCTCTCTCTTATTCTCTCTGTCGAGTAAACACAAACCCTACTCTCTCTCTTTACCATTTCGAATCAAACTCCCTCTCTCTCACCTGTTCTTCATTATTCTTCACTCTGTTCTTCACTAAACTTACATGGTATCAGAGCCTCAAAGCTCCTAAACCTATATTTTCTTCCGCAAATCTACTCTACTCACTTCACTCTTTCTTTTCATCCGATTAGTTCTTGATTTTCTTGAAGAACATTCTTTTATCCAGTGGATAATAGCCTTGTTCTTGCGAGTTCATCAAGTATTCTTCCTCATTTTTCTTCATCTCTTCACAAGATAAACAAAGTATACTTGTTCATCTCTGTTTCCTGTTTGCTTTAGTATCCAGAAACTTTTTCTTCTTTCTCAAAAACTCTTGGATACATCCTTTTACCCACTGGATAATAGCAACTCGAAATGGAGCAAAACAAGGCAGTGGTGATTCCAGTCACTCTAAAAGGAGTGAACTACCTTCTCTGGTCAAGATTGATCAAGAATGCCCTTGGTGGAAGAGGTTTATGGTCCCATATCACTCCAGGTGAGGCGCCAAAACAAACCATTCAAGGAGAAGACGGCAAGGAGCTTGTGGTGGCAGATGAAGGCAAATGGAGTCAAGAGGACTTTATGGTGCTGAACATCATCCAGAGCTCACTTGATGGCCCCATAATGGAGGCCTACTCATACTGTGAAACCGCAAAAGAGTTGTGGGATACCCTTCAGAAGGTATATGGAAACATATCCAACCTCAGTAGGGTCTTTGAAGTAAAGAAGGCCATCAACTGCTTGAACCAGGAAGATATGGACTTTAACCAACACTTTGGTAAGTTCAGAGCTCTCTGGGCAGAGCTGGAGATGTTGAGGCCAAGTACTACAGATCCTACCATCCTGAATGAGAGGCGTGAGCAAGACAAGGTGTTTGGTCTACTCCTCACTCTCAATCCAGGTTACAATGACCTCATCAAACATCTGTTGAGGGCAGACAAGTTACCTACCCTTGAGGAGGTATGTGCTCAAATCCAGAAGGAGCAAGGCTCAGTGGGTCTATTTGGTGGAAAAGGTGACTTGAACATGGCTCACAAGGCTGAAGCCTCAGCTAACAAGGTCTTCTTCAAACCAGAGAACCGGCGAGTTACTTGTGAGCATTGCAAGAAGAGTGGTCACATGAAGAACCAGTGCTGGATTCTTCACCCACACCTCAGGCCACCATCAAGATTTAACCAAGCAAGGGCCAGTGAAGCTGTTCAGCAAACCTCTCAGCCTATGCGTCCAAATGGTGAAGGAAGAGCTCTGGTTTCTACCACCTATGCAGTTGGAGCCACATCTCAACCAGCCCCTGATGATGCCTTCATCCGCAAGTCAGACATTGAGGCCCTTATCAAGGCACTCAATGCAAACTCTGGTAACATCAGTAGAAATGTTTTAAATAAATCATTGAGTGATAAACCATTGATTATTGATTCAGGAGCATCTCATCACATGATTAAGGACTCTAGTCTTATTAGCAACATTGAACCTGCCTTAGGAAGTGTAGTAATTGCTAATGGTGATAGAGTACCTATTAGAGGCATAGGGAACTTGAAATTGTTTGATAAGGATTCTAAGGCATTTTATATGCCCACATTCGCTTCCAACTTGCTTTCAGTTAAAAAGGCTACTACTGATCTCAATTGCAAAGTTATTTTCAGCCCTAATGATGTTCATTTTCAGGATATTGAGACAAGTAAGATGCTTGGGAAAGGTGTGAGCAAGGAAGGGTTATACTTGCTTGAAGATACCAAACTTAGTTCTGATATTTCTTGTGCTTTTAGTTCTATTCCTGTCTTACCTTCTAATGTATTATGGCATGCTAGATTAGGTCATCCTCATTCTCGTGCTTTAAGCTTAATGTTGCCTAATCTTTCCTTTAAAACTGATAGCTGTGAAGCTTGTATCCTTGGCAAACATTGCAAGTCTAATTCATTCTGATGTGTGGACTGCTCCTTGTGTCTCTAGGGAAAACCACAAGTATTTTGTTACTTTTATAGATGAGAAATCGAAATACACTTGGCTGACCTTAATTCAATCAAAAGATAGGGTGTTAGAAGCTTTTATGAACTTTCAAAGCTATATAACTAATCACTTCAATGCCAAGATTAAAATTTTTAGGTCAGACAATGGTGGGGAGTACACAAGCCATGCTTTCAAAAACCACCTAGCCAAGCATGGAATCATTCATCAGACAAGCTGCCCATACACACCACAACAAAATGGAGTGGCTGAGAGGAAGAATAGACATCTTATGGAAGTGGCCAGAAGCATGATGTTCCACACAAATGTTCCAAAGAGGTTTTGGGGGGATGCTGTGGTGTCAGCATGCTATCTGATCAATAGAACACCCACACGGGTTCTCCATGATGTCTCTCCTTATGAGGTATTGAACAAAACTAGACCATCCATTGATCACTTGCGTGTGTTTGGGTGTATGTGCTTTGTATTGATTCCAGGAGAACAGAGAAACAAACTTGAAGCAAAGAGTGTCAAAGCAATGTTTATTGGTTATTCAGCCAACCAGAAAGGATACAAGTGCTATGTACCAGAAACTAGGAGAGTTATGGTCTCAAGGGATGTGAAATTTGTGGAGTCTAGAGGGTACTATGATGAGAAGAGCTGGGATAACTTGAAGGATCTCTCACATGCGCCTTCAGACAGAGCAAACAACCTGAGGATCATCCTAGAAAGTCTTGGTATTAGTCAGCCTCAGGCCAGGGAGGAAACAAGAGAAGGACCTGCTCAAACTGCTGGAACGGTTGAAAATGAGACCCATCTTGATCCTGAGGGGGGCAACCAACCAGAACCAGAGGAGACAATACATCATGAAGGTTCTGAAATTCATGATCAACATGGTTCAGAAGAAATCCAGGAGCAGCCTCAACCACAAACCCATGAGGATGAAGAAGCTCAGGTACAGCCATTAAGGAGAAGCACAAGAATCAGGCAACCCCCATCTAACTGGACGAACACAAGAGTATACTACAATGCAAATGCAGTAGCTCATCCCATTCAAGCCACATGCTCTCTGGCTCAATATCCAGCAGAGCATAGAGTCCTCATGAGCAACTTGGATCAAGAATACATACCAAGATCCTATGAAGAAGCAATGAAGGATAAGGAATGGAAGGAATCAGTGGGTCATGAAACTCAGGCCATGATAGACAATGATACTTGGTATGAGGCTGAACTCCCAAAAGGAAAGAAGGCAGTAACAAGTAGGTGGATCTTCACCATCAAGTATCTAGCCAATGGTAAACCAGAAAGGAAGAAAACAAGGCTGGTTGCAAGGGGATTCACTCAAACTTATGGAGAAGATTACCTTGATACCTTTGCACCAGTTGCAAAACTTCACACCATCAGAATCATCATTTCTATTGCTACCAACTTGAAATGGGACTTATGGCAAATGGATGTGAAGAATGCTTTTCTTCAAGGGGAACTAGAAGATGAAGTCTACATGAGACCTCCTCCTGGTCTAGAGTACCTAGTGAAACCAGGCAATGTGTTGAGACTCAAGAAGGCTATCTATGGGTTAAAGCAATCGCCAAGAGCTTGGTATCATAAACTCAGTACCACCCTGAATGGAAAAGGGTTTAGACGATCTGAGGCAGACCATACTCTATTCACTCTCACCAGCCAACAAGGTATAGTAGTCATCCTTGTGTATGTTGATGATATCATCATCACAGGGAGTGACAAAGAAGGTATACAAATCACTAAAGCTTATCTAAAATCTGTATTTGAAATCAAGGATTTAGGTGAGCTAAAGTACTTCCTTGGAATTGAAGTATGCCGCTCTAATGAGGGGCTCTTCTTGTCCCAAAGGAAGTACACACTTGATCTTCTGAATGGAGCAGGTATGCTTGGAGAGAAACCAGCCAAGACTCCACTAGAAGATGGCTATAAGATTTTGCGTGAGGGGGAGTATGAAGACACACCATTTGATGATCCAAAGCAATACAGAAGACTAGTGGGTAAGCTTATCTATTTAACCATCACTAGACCTGATATATGCTTTGCTGTGAACCAGGTGAGCCAGCATATGCAAGTGCCAAAGGTTCATCACTGGAAAATGGTGGAAAGGATACTCAGATATCTCAGTGGAGCTCCTGGACAAGGAGTATGGATGGGCTGTAATGGCAACACAGAAGTGGTTGGCTATTGTGATGCTGATTGGGCAGGAGATAGGAATGATAGGAAATCAACCACAGGCTATTGCACCTTCATAGGAGGCAATCTGGTCACATGGAAGAGCAAGAAGCAAAAGGTGGTTTCATGCTCAAGTGCTGAAGCAGAGTATAGAGCCATGAGGAAACTAACAAATGAGTTAGTGTGGATCAAAGGACTTCTCAAAGACTTGGGGATAGAGATCACTGCACCAATCACCATGCACTGCGACAACCAAGCTGCTATCCATATAGCCTCAAACTCAGTATTTCATGAGAGAACTAAACACATTGAGGTGGACTGCCACAAAGTGAGACAAGTGATAACCCAAGGAGTCATTCTGCCTTGCTATACAAGGAGTGAAGATCAGTTAGCCGACATCTTCACCAAAGCTGCCAGTACTAAGGTGTGTGAGTCCATCTATCCCAAGCTTGGACTCATTGATATCACCCAGGCGTGATCCCCTTAGCCATGAAGCTTCTACTCTTTCCTTAGTATGTTTTTATCCCAGTGGGTTTTGCATATTAAGGTTTTAATGAGGGAAGTCTTCATGGTTTCCAAGCTTGATCAAATCTCATGGTCAAGCTTGAGGGGGAGTATTGACATGAAGACATTTAACAAGAAGAGATCAAGAGAGGAACATTTGGTCTAAGTAAAGAGAAGTGATCCGTACAAGACTTGTGAAGCAAGTCTGTCCGTACAACTCCTTGGCGCCCAAGCAACCAACTCTGACCTAGCTTGACTTGGAAGACAAGGAGTTTAATTCAAATCGACCAAGAGGGATTCAAACTGGTTTGAATGGTCAAGAGACCCGTTGGGAAGCAGAAGCAAGTGGAGATATTTTAAATAGACAAAGTCACATGTTCCATTTAGAGCTTCTGGCCGTTCAGGACCTGTCACTTTCCCTCGGCCAGAACCCATTATTCTATTCTTTTCTTTCTCTGCTTTCTTTGCTTATTTATTCAGTTGTATGCAGTTCATTTTAACCTAAGGAAATAAACTCCTTCTCTCTCTTATTCTCTCTGTCGAGTAAACACAAACCCTACTCTCTCTCTTTACCATTTCGAATCAAACTCCCTCTCTCTCACCTGTTCTTCATTATTCTTCACTCTGTTCTTCACTAAACTTACACTTTCCTTGCAAGTCAAGTCTGCTTGATCCAGATTCTATCTTTAACCAGCTTTGTTGCAAGTCAACACTCCCCCTCAAGCTTCTGCTCTTTGGTTGATGGGGATGGATAGATCCTTGCAAGAACGAATCAGGGACTCAAGTTCTTCAAGGTTTGTGGATTGAATGGTGACACAAGAGGGATGGATGATCTCTTGATACTCCTAGGCGACTGATCTGGATATCACACACCAGATAAGAAGCCCTTAGGTCTCTGGATATTACACACCAGAACTCGACAACTTCTAGAGAGAGAGAGACGTCAAGAGAGAAAAGAAATTCGTGGTTTATTGATTGCTTGAGTACAATAGGGTTAGGAGAACCCTTTAAATAAAAGAAACCAGAGAACATGCTCTCTAGGGTTTCGAAAATAATAAAAAGGAAAACTATAGTTTAAAAATAACATAAGCTTTAAAATGTAATAAAATGTGAACTTCTGCTAGTCTTGGGCCGAGATAGAGCCTAAGTGATGTGTAAGACAAGTTGTGGCCTCGTTAAAAACCTTCCTCCGGAAAACCTCGTGGGACAAAACCAAAAGCAAGGAAAAGAGCACGCACCAAGTGTCTTGCCTAGACACTAACTCAGCTTGATGTAGAGATGGCTTGAATGGTGATCAAGACATCTCGGATCAAACCTTGTCCAAGACTTTCTTCTTGTTGTGGATGTGAAGTGAGTAATCCAACAACATTATCCTTAAGTTTCTTGACTCTGGAACGAGTCATGGGACCTTCTGGAATGGCTAGAGCATCATCACCAAGCTGCTGGTGCATTGTGGCTTCATGTGGCTCATCTAGACTCTCCTTGTTCTTCTTAGTGATCCGGTCCATGATCACATCATCTAAGTTCCCTTTGTCCTCTTTAGTAAGCTGGTCCATGATCACATCATCCCCTCCCTCTTCAAAAAGATTTGTCCTCAAATCTTTTTTACCTGCAATAGAGGGGACCAAATTAGTAACATCAAAGTTTAGAATCAGGTTACACTTACCTTGCAAGCCTCTTTGATAGGCATTGTTGCTGATTGGTTCGGATATGTAGAAGGGACTGATCCGTTTGATTCCTCATTCATTACTCAAACCTGCATCATACTCTTTGACACACAATAAGTTAGCACATAAAATTTTGTCATAGAGTAAGAGTAATAGTCCAAATCCTTTTCTGCTCGGTTTTGGCTTGTATGTTGCGTCTGGAGGTCCTTCTTTGATGATGAAGAAGCAAGTGACGCCTTGGTGCTTATCCTGGTCCAAATATGGTGGTTTGAACCTCATATCTTCCTCACGCTTGTAGCTTCTCCTTACACCCTTCAAAGCTTTCCTGAAATCTATATTTGGCTCTTTTGATAAAAACAAGAGTATTATATCTGTGTGAAGAGTAATAAACGAATCATTGAAAACATGACCACTTATCTTAGCATGCTCACCTGGTCGCCATAGATAGGTTTGAGATGTTCTAAACTTAGCAAAATTCAAACAAAGCAGAGATAGGATCACCTGACTTGTAGAACCCATAACTCTTTCACCTGAGAAGCTTTGGACATGATTCCAAATAGACGTGATAGCCTGATGAGTTAAGTTTCTAATGCAGTTGGTTTCATGGCCTAAATCGTTTTTGTTGATGAGATACGATCTTCTGACTACTCCTATATCACAGCTGGCGACTAGACAGTTTTCAAGATTTGTTTGGTGCTTCTCCAACTTAGCCAAAGACTCATCATTGATACTCTGATCATTGTAGCTCCTCTTTTCACCTGTACCTTTCTCAGCTTCGTTTGGACAAGTCAAGTGGGTTATCAGGTCAAAGAAAGTATTATAGACAAGGATGTCTCCAGAGCACAAAACAGTATGACTCTTCCATCTATTATGCATATCAAAGAAAATATTACAGACCCAAATATCATCAAGGATCAAGTTCACACATTCAGAAGCAGAGAGTTCTAGTTTCAATTGTGCAACAGGTTTATCAAAGAAAGTGTTATACACTAGAATATCCTCAAAGAATAGTCCTACACGTTTAGAATCATTTTCAGCACACAAACAATCAATCTCAAGCTCAGAGATATTTGCAAATTTCAAAATTTCAAACCTAAAATCAGAATGATGCAATTTCGGTTCATGCAACTTCCTAGGTTCTTTCAAGACATATGTGGATGCAAAACAATCATCAGTGTTCAAATCATGCCTAGGAAAATTCACAACGAAACTCTTCTCTTCAGTTCTAGCAAATGAATCACAAGGTTGTCTAAAACAGAAATCAGTTTGTTTCAACTCAAGCTCTAAAACCTTTTCAAAGTGATCAAAGCTTTTGCTATATTTCAGAAACTGATCAAGACTAAAAACATGACCAGAAATGTTGTTTTTATTATTTTGAAAATGTTTTTGATCAAAGAGGTTTTCTGGTTCCAATCCTTTAAAAGATCTAAGCAAGTTATCAAAAACAGAATTTGAAACACAAAAATCTTTTACTTTGTCAAGACCAAAACGTTTTATGTCTTTAGTACTCACTTTAACACACATTATAGGCACAGAACTAACCACTTTAGCTTCCTTACAGTGCTTTTGCTGGTTATGAGACAAGGTTTTAGAATTTGGGTTAAACTGCAAGCTGTTCTGATGTTCCAACTCTTCTCCTTGTGTTGATTGCTCTGGTTGTCTCTCTACTGTGTTAGAATTCATGAGTGTTTGTCTCATGTCAAGAGAGTATTCAGTCAACTTGCGACTGAATTCCCTTCTACCAACAACAAGAACTCACAACTACAAGGAAGAGACAATCAACTTGTGATTGAATCCTCTCAGCAAAACACTCTACACACCATCTGAATCTAACAAGATAAAGTGGCTGTGAGTTTGATACAAGAACTAGAATTAAACTATCTCTAGTATGAATCTATCCTTGTGAAGTAACACAACACTTATAGTTTGTGTGCTTAAGACTAAAAAGAGATAGAATCAGTAAGCTAGAGTAAGAGAAGATTAATTAAGAGTTTAGAGGTGATTTTAGAGTAGAATGGGCAAGCAATGATGTGCCATTAGGCAGATCCTAAATCGTGTATCACAACCTCTCTACATTGTGAAGAACTTGAAGAACACTTAGTAAAGAGATGGAGATACAAGAATTTTGTATAAGCTTGTCTCTTATTTCTTGCTTAATTCAGAATCAAGTTACAACATATATATAGAGTTTAAACTTGCATGAAAGGGGACAAGGAGACAAGAAGACAAGGTAAAAATGAAAGGAATAGTAATAACCACTCCCAACAACTCCAATTTGAATTTGAACTTGTAGATCCACATTTGAACTTCAAATCTCCTTCTAGAAGCTCTCTTAGGCGTTCTCAGGTTGAGCTGAGAAAGCCTCTCAGCTTCCTTGCCTTCCAAGCCACTCTAGATCAAATCACTCTTGCTTGAGCGGGCAGCAGAACACCTGCAACTTGTAACTGGTGTAACTTCCAAACCATAACTCTTTTTGGACTGATTCCAATTCGCTGCGAGACCTTGATGAGTGTAGAATGTAGGGAAATTAGTTTCATGGTCAAATTCTTCATGGTTAGGAATTTACACCCCTTTTCCTGAGACATGCCAGTGTGAACTCCATCACTAGCATTTTCTTCTTCATTCTAATACTCCCCCTCAAGCTTGACCATAGGAGATCCTTGGGCAAGCTTGGAACCTTGAAGAAGCTCCCTCATTAAAAACCTTAGCAAGAAAACCTCATGGGACAAAACTTTCTAAGGGAAAAAGAGTGGACTTCTACAAAGCCTAGGGATTGGCCAATGAGTTCTATGTGTCTTAGAACCAGTGTGGTTGGACACATAGACTCTGGATAAAGGCCTTTCTTAAGCAGCAAGTATGAACTCCATAACTTGCGCACATCATTTCTTGGATCATCTCTTCTACAAGCTGGTTTGTTGTCTCCCTCTTTCTTGTGACTTCTTGCCATCTTCAAGGAGAGTTATGGTCTACCAGCTTCTGCTATAGAGAACTCCAAGTACCTTCTACATAATGCATAAACACTTGCATCAATTCTCAAGGCATAAACCAATCAATTCATATTTATAGATTGAAATGGTTACTCCCCTTGCATATGGTTGGTATGAATGGTGAGGAGTGTCTCTTGGACACTTGAATCCTCCAAATTATCTGAGGTGAGGCAATGGACGACTTGGACCTTCAGGATAGCTCACCATTACCCCTCCTCAAGCATGATCCGGAGAGAATAAGTGAAGGATCAAGCTTGGAAGTGAGCACATTGAGTATTGAAACCAGGAGCGCATCACCCCTACAGCTGCGCTTAAGTCAACCGGTTCCTCCCTTAGTCTTTTCTCCACTGCCTCTTGTAAGTCTTTTGAACCAGGAGCTCAACACCCAAACAGGCTGCGCTTCTTCAACCGGTTTCACACACAAACATCTCTCCATGGTCAGGAATGTACATCATATGTAGGCTCTGAATGACACAGGAATATACATCATGTGTAGGCTCTGATCAGCATGGACAATGTCCTTATTCTTTGTCTTGGACTGGTGATGAACAGAGACAACACTTGTGTACCTGAAACACCACTCAAACTCCAGCAAGAATTAGACCACACACACTAGGATCAGACCTTGATAACTCACCAATTCTGATCCCAATGATTTAAGAAAAGTAACCAGTGAATAAGTGAATGAGTAACAAGAGAGTGAGAGAATGAGTAACCAGAGTATTAGTAGAATGATCTATGGCATGGTCCATGATCAAACTGGGAGAGAACCAGTCACATCTGAGCTGATCCATCAACTTCACCCAAAAGGTCTCCATTGGTTCTAACTTCAGTATGCGCTTGCACCTCCAGGCAACATACTCCTTCTGTCAAGCTGATCCATCGCTTTCCACCAGACTCTTCACACCAGGTTCTTCAAGCTGGGGAAATCGGTTCTAACTTCAGATATGTTCTGTGCCCATACATTTAACTTCATGCCTCAATGAGACTATGATCATATCAGTCATTTGAATCTGTGAACTTAGAACATCAAAGACAGAATCAGTGGTGGAACTTCCTAGTGAGGGCACACTCACGCTTGTGGAAGTTCCAAGAGTGCCAGAGAGAGTGAATGATCATTGTAAAATGAGAGAAAGAGATTGTAAGAATATGATAACAAGACTGAGAGTATAAGTAACCAAAAGTGTAGTGGATAATGGTGAGATGGAGAGTATAAGCGGAAGCATCTTCAGTCCATGACCTTCAAGGTTCTATGGCTGAGCAAAACATCAAACCACAGCTCTAAGGCGTTCATGGTTGATCACCAATTCTGGAGAGGCAATGACTTCTCAACCAGTCTTTCATTACATGGATGCAAGGACATGTTCCTTTCAAGGGATTCCTGCAACCTTAACAACAAAAATAACTCATTAAGAGATTAGATCACACAAAGGTGATTTCTGGAGGAAAGAACAAGGGTTGAATGGAACACAATTCTTTGTCCATCAACCAATTTCAAAGGCCATAAAGGCCAAGAGAAGAAAACCTTTTCACAAATGGTTTGAAAACCTTTTCTTTTAAAGAAATCTTGCAAAGTAATTTAAAGCAATTTCCTAAGGAATTAAATCCTTTTACAATGGTTCTAATAAACCAAGAATTCATCAAGAACTTATCAAAAATAATTTTAAAGTACTTTTCCAGAATTTTAAAAAATACTTTCCACAACCTTTTCATAAGAAAAATCAATTTCCAAAATATTTTCAAGAGTATTCAAACTCAAAACAATCTTTTAATCACTCTCCCTCCCTCAAGCATATATTTGTACAGACTTAATAGCCCAAGCTTATTAAGAGAAACAAGAGGAGAGGAATAAAAGAGTTTGAAATCACAATGCAAAACATTTTTCAGAATTCAAAATCCTTTCAAAGAACGCACATATCTTTGAAATCGATTTTTTTCAAGTGTTTTTCAAGACACAAGTTTAATCTTTTCTCCCTCCCTCAAGCTGGTATGAACAGACTTTATTCTTTCATCCAAAAGCTTAAACAATGAGGAGATCAAGGGGAGAGTCATTGATTTAAAAAAAACTTTTAAAGACTTGCATCTTGAGTAAACACTTAGATTTTGAAATTTTGAAATCATAACTCATCTAAACTCTCTACTGTCCAAGTTTTGAATCCTAGCCACATAGCTCCTCGAAACTAATTTGAGTCAGAGAGAGAGAGAGTTTCAGATGAAGAAACAGACACAAAAGAAGTGAGTTCATCCCAAGAAGAGCAACAAGGCTCTGATACCATGTTAGAATTCATGAGTGTTTGTCTCATGTCAAGAGAGTATTCAGTCAACTTGCGACTGAATTCCCTTCTACCAACAACAAGAACTCACAACTACAAGGAAGAGACAATCAACTTGTGATTGAATCCTCTCAGCAAAACACTCTACACACCATCTGAATCTAACAAGATAAAGTGGCTGTGAGTTTGATACAAGAACTAGAATTAAACTATCTCTAGTATGAATCTATCCTTGTGAAGTAACACAACACTTATAGTTTGTGTGCTTAAGACTAAAAAGAGATAGAATCAGTAAGCTAGAGTAAGAGAAGATTAATTAAGAGTTTAGAGGTGATTTTAGAGTAGAATGGGAAAGCAATGATGTGCCATTAGGCAGATCCTAAATCGTGTATCACAACCTCTCTACATTGTGAAGAACTTGAAGAACACTTAGTAAAGAGATGGAGATACAAGAATTTTGTATAAGCTTGTCTCTTATTTCTTGCTTAATTCAGAATCAAGTTACAACATATATAAACTTGCATGAAAGGGGACAAGGAGACAAGAAGACAAGGTAAAAATGAAAGGAATAGTAATAACCACTCCCAACAACTCCAATTTGAATTTGAACTTGTAGATCCACATTTGAACTTCAAATCTCCTTCTAGAAGCTCTCTTAGGCGTTCTCAGGTTGAGCTGAGAAAGCCTCTCAGCTTCCTTGCCTTCCAAGCCACTCTAGATCAAATCACTCTTGCTTGAGCGGGCAGCAGAACACCTGCAACTTGTAACTGGTGTAACTTCCAAACCATAACTCTTTTTGGACTGATTCCAATTCGCTGCGAGACCTTGATGAGTGTAGAATGTAGGGAAATTAGTTTCATGGTCAAATTCTTCATGGTTAGGAATTTACACCCATTTTCCTGAGACATGCCAGTGTGAACTCCATCACTAGCATTTTCTTCTTCATTCTAATATACTGATCCTTCTTTTGCAACCTGTGACACTGAAACAAGGCTACTCGGTTGCACCGGTTTAAGAAAAGTTAGTTCATCACAAGAGGTACTGAAATTGAATTCAGGCTGAGGTAAGAAAAGAGAACACTCTTGTTCCGTCCCAAACTTTCTTTTTACCATAGATGTTTCTGTTTGAGCTTCTTGAGTTAGTGCAGTTAAATCTGATTGTGCAGCTGAGTCTGGTTCTGGGTGCTTTGATGAACGTCCAGGGTTGGTCCTCTTGAATTGCTTCTCCACATCCACCATTACTTGTAATAACTTCTTTTTATCTTCCTCACTGAACCAGGAATGTTTTTCTGTTTTATCTTTGCTGTAACAGGTTACTGCCTTGCTAGATGTGACTTCCTTCATTGGAGACTTTAGGGAAGTGTTGCCTTTGGATGCATAATTTTCCCTTAGTAACAACTTTAGACTCTCCCACGTGGTGATAGTTGGTTCCTTGTAGAACCTGCGATCATCTTCTTCTTGCAACCACCACTTATAAGCGTTTCCTTTGAGTTGAGAAATTGCAAAAGCTAATCTTTCCTTCTTCAATATTCTGTTGTAATGCAGCCACTTGTCCATGGTTCTTTCCCACTCCAGATAGTCACTTTTTCCTGAAAAAACATAGAGTCGAACATAAGTAACTGGTTTATAATCAGAACAAAGATCAATTGATTTAGGAGTGAGAGAAGATTGGTGTGGTCTGCTCCATGTGTTGGCTGGTTGCTTGAAGTGTGGCTCTCCACGACCATTAGCTTGTTGGTGATCCTGTCTAAACTCCTGCCAGAGTTTATCATGGCTGGTTTTCATCATCTGTTGCAGCTGAGCATTCATAGCCTTAAGTAACAGCCTTTCTTCCTTAGTGAGGACTCCTTTCTGATCTCCTGCCATGGTACCAAAGTTGCTTCCTCCTCAGACTCGGTCCCTATTGCTTCCTTCACAAAGGAAAACGAGACAACCAGTAAAAAGACTCTAGACAAACAAGACAATTTAAAAAGGAAAAAGATCAACACCAAAAAGGATACGCTTGCTCGGCAAGATAAGAGAAAAGGAAAACGGCTAGGTTTAAATCGATTAGGGTTTCTGTTTACAAGCAAAAAGGAAATTCTTTAAATCTTGTCTAAACTTTTCTAAGGTCTTCTAGCAGCCTAAAAACCTAAATCTACTCGTGTTCAATGTGATTAAGTTGATTTTCAGAAGAAACAAAGTGATCTAAAGAGACAAGACTTTATGCGGCTAGGGTTTAACAAACTAGGGTTTCCGCAAGCAAAAGGAAAAAGCTTAAAACCTTGTCTAATCTCTATGAAATTCGAGCAGCCCTAATCAGATGAGATCTACTGCTTAACAATGGTTTAATACTGATGAATCACAGAGAAACAAGAGAGAACGAGTACTTCCCAAACCAAAGTTGCTCTGATACCACTTGATGCGTCCCTAGGATGCTCTTTGGTTGATGGGGATGGATAGATCCTTGCAAGAACGAATCAGGGACTCAAGTTCTTCAAGGTTTGTGGATTGAATGGTGACACAAGAGGGCTGGATGATCTCTTGATACTCCTAGGCGACTGATCTGGATATGACACACCAAATAAGAAGCCCTTAGGTCTCTGGATATTACACACCAGAACTCGACAACTTCTAGAGAGAGAGAGAGACGTCAGGAGAGAAAAGAAATTCGTGGTTTATTGATTGCTTGAGTACAATAGGGTTAGGAGAACCCTTTAAATAAAAGAAACCAGAGAACAGGCTCTCTAGGGTTTCGAAAATAATAAAAAGGAAAACTATAGTTTAAAAATAACATAAGCTTTAAAATGTAATAAAATGTGAACTTCTGCTAGTCTTGGGCCGAGATAGAGCCTAAGTGATGTGTAAGACAAGTTGTGGCCTCGTTAAAAACCTTCCTCCGGAAAACCTCGTGGGACAAAACCAAAAGCAAGGAAAAGAGCACGCACCAAGTGTCTTGCCTAGACACTAACTCAGATTGATGTAGAGATGGCTTGAATGGTGATCAAGACATCTCGGATCAAACCTTGTCCAAGACTTTCTTCTTGTTGTGGATGTGAAGTGAGTAATCCAACAACATTATCCTTAAGTTTCTTGACTCTGGAACGAGTCATGGGATCTTCTGGAATGGCTAGAGCATCATCACCAAGCTGCTGGTGCATTGTGGCTTCATGTGGCTCATCTAGACTCTCCTTGTTCTTCTTAGTGATCCGGTCCATGATCACATCATCTAAGCTCCCTTTGTCCTCTTTAGTAAGCTGGTCCATGATCACATCAATAGGAATCCTTGGGCAAGCTTGGAACTGAGATTACTTGCCTCATTAAAAACCTAATTATAGGGAAAAAGAGTACAAGCAATCCAGCCTAGGTTTAGACAACTTTATTGGCCAGGAAGGGCGCCACTCCTTTCCTGCTTCACACTCAACTGGTTCCATTAGAACCTTCTTCTTGTTTCACAGCTTGTCTCCCCCTTGTTTCTGACTTCTTGCCTTCTTCATGGGTTGAGATCAAGCCAGCATGTATTTGGGGTGATAATGAGGAGTGTCTGCCCTCCTGGCTTGCACTTGAATCCCTCACTTCATCCTTCTTCAGAATGGCCTTGCAAAGTGACTTGTAGAACTGACTTGATAGGGGGACTTTACAAAGAGTCAGCAGCCATCTTTTTAGGGAACTGCCTTCTCTTTTCTCAGCCAAGACTATCCCTGGTCAACTCCGCTTTTTCCTTTGCTTCAGCTTCAACAATGGGTCATTGGCTTCTCATTAACACCCCTCCTCAAGCTTGACCAGAGAATGAGAGTATATGGCCAAGCTTGAAGTTGAGAGCCAATGACAGCCAACACCTTGAGACCACAGCTCTCTTGGCTTGAATTGTAGCCTTTCTCTCTTGAGGAACCACCTGTTCACCCTCTTGGCTTCAGGTAATACCTCTTGAGCAATCTCTCCACAACACCAATCTTCCTCTACCATCTTGGGAGTTAATGAACACAATCAGTGTCCAAAGTGTTGCTGGGCAGTGGGCATTTTCTCCATGGACAGGAATTTACATCTTCTGTAGGCTCTGAACACATGGGCTTCTTGCTCTTTATTTCAAGGAGGCACAGGTTATCAAGAACCTGAGCTGGTTTCTTGAACCTCCAACCAACGTGGGCTTAGTGAAACTGAAGTGGTTTGAGGTGTGGATTGAATTACAAACACCTCTTCTTGATGATTCCCTCCTTCTGGTCAAGGAGATGTTGACATGAATAAATAAAGAGCAAGAGAAGCAAGTGTTGACATGAAGATATAAAAGACAAAGAGGAAGAGAGTATGGCAAGAGAAGGATCTAGAATGATCAAATGAAGTTGTTCCGTACAGTTTAGGTCTACACTGACCTAACTTGGCTTACAAGACAAGGAAAGGGTTAGCTAGAGAGGGAAGGAGACTTATTTAAATCAGACCATGTGATCTGGTCACCAGAGGAGCAGAGAGACGTTAGGGAAGAAGAAGATCACATGCCAAGATAAGGAGACACCCATTTAGGTCCTGTCCCTTTCCACCATGTCTGGACAAAACCTCTGTCCCTTCCTGTCTCTTTCCAACAAGTCTGGGCGTGCCTCTGCCTTCCCTCAGTCCTATTTGTTTAATATATCTCTTGTCAGCTTGTGTATTTGTGTATGTTTTATTTTGCCTATTAAAAGGCTTGTACCAGAAACTAAATCAAGCAAGGAAATTATATTCTCTCCTTCTCTCTCTCTCACTCACGAAATCCCTCATTCTCTCTCCTGTTCTTACTATTCTTCACATTTCCAGCAACAAACTCTTTCTTAATCTCATTTAAACACTCACTAAATTACTAAAACTCACATGGTATCAGAGCTGTATGCTCTTGAGACCTAAATCTCCCTACTCTCTTTACTTACTTCCGCAAATTCTCTGAGTTTCATTTCTATTTTTGGCAAAGTTCATCTTGTTCTTCAGCTGTTCATCATTTCCAGCTCCAGAAATTGCCAAAAATGGAAAAGTCTACTTAAATTGAGTAAAGGTGATTTCGACCAAGAAAATGAAGAAGGAGAACCCTATTCCAGTGACCCTAGAGGGTCCTAACTATCTTTTATGGTCAAGAGTGGCCAGAGTTACCTTGGGAAGTCATGGACTTTGGGACAGCCATATCATGGAGGCTGAAATTCCAAAGAGGATGGCTCAAGAGGATAGTCAGGCTACTTGTATGAAGCATGAAGCCAAGTGGGTTCAAGAGGAACAGCAAGCACTTGGAATTATACACAGCTCTTTGTCTGAACAGATCTTGAAGGATCATTATCACATCAGAATCGCCAAGAATCTATGGGAGAAGCTTCAAAATATTTATGGGAATCTATGGGAGAGTCTTCAAGCTGTCTATGAGCAAGACAAAGTTTTCAGTCTTCTCCTAAACTTGGATTTACCCTGCAAAAGTCTGATAAGTCATATTATTCAAGAAAGGAAGCTGCCAAGTTCTCAAGGAAGCCAGCCGAGTACATTTGAGCTCAAGGAGTTTGAGTATGAAGTAATTGAAGGAAGAACCATGTATTCAGCATTCTGTGGTGATTCTAATGAAGGAGGAACATGGAGGAGTATGGCAGGGGCGACCAATTCTGATGGTCCAGTGACCAGAAGAGACTTTGATGCCTTTATAAAAGCTGCCAAGGCCCTTATCTCACCCAGGGAGGTTGGTAATTATTCTCCTGACTCTAAACCCATTATTATAGATTCAGGAGCTAGCCATCACATGATTAGTGATAGGAACCTGGTTAGTAATATCAAACCTGCCTCAGGGAATGTGCTTATAGCAAATGGTGATAAGGTTAAGATAGAAGGGATAGGGAACCTTAGGTTGTTTGATAAAGAATCAACTGCCTTGTATATGCCTCAGTTTACATCAAATTTGCTATCAGTGAAAAGAGCAACCGTTGATCTGAATTGTCAAGTTGTCTTTAGACCTGATGAGGTTGAGTTTCAAGACTTGAAGACAGGGCAGGTTATTGGTAGAGGGCACAGCCATCAGGAACTGTATCACCTAGAGAAGACTAAGATATCTGGTGCAACGCCTGCTCACTGCCTGATCAGTGCTTCTAATGGGGTTGAGAGCACCATATGGCACTCTAGATTGGGACATCCCCATACTATAGCATTGAACTTGATGCTTCCGGGTATGGTGTTTCAGAATGATGAATGTGAAGCATGTATCTTGGGGAAGCATTGTAGGACAGTCTTTTCAAGGTCTAGCACTATCTATGAGAAGTGTTTCGACCTGGTTCATTCTGATGTGTGGACAGCACCGTGTCTTTCCAGAGAGAATCACAAGTACTTTGTCACCTTCATTGATGAGAAGTCCAAATACACATGGGTGACTCTGATTCAGACAAAAGACCGCGTGCTGGAGGCATTCAAGAACTTCCATAATCATGTTTCCAACCATTTCAATGCCAAGTTGAAGATTCTCAGGTCTGATAATGGTGGAAAGTACACTAGTCAAGCATTTAAGCAATATCTAGCTCAGCATGGGATCATTCAGCAAACTAGCTGTCCTTACACACCACAACAAAATGGTGTAGCTGAGAGGAAAAATCGACATCTGATGGAGGTGGCCAGGAGCATGATGTTCCATACAAGTGTACCTAAAAGGTTTTGGGGAGATGCAGTCATGACAGCATGCTACTTGATCAACCGGATTCCAACCAGAATTCTTCAAGACCAATCTCCATTTGAGGTATTGAACAAAACTAGACCATCTATTGATCATAT